>JANCMA020388240.1:0-11302 GCA_024336925.2 Zoanthus solanderi
CCCCCCCCCCCCCCCCCCCCCCCCCCCCCCCCCCCCACTCCCTTAAGAACTGGATGCCGGGGAGTGCTCAACGAACAACTTTGAAAATGACCCTAACAAGAACGTATAAATTAACTCAGGTACATATTTCAGACCATAAAGTGTACGACCACGCCTCTAACAGCGTCTACTTTTTAGAAAAAAGAACACCGTTTTCGCGAATTAAGTGAAAAAACGCACCAACGCAAAATAAAAGTGACTCTCATAACAACAGCGGTCTTACGAACTAAGACGATACAATCAATTTGGTGAAAGTTCAGGAGAAATAAAAATCAACAAGTCATGATTTTCTAAAGATGTACAGACATTTTATAGATCTGTAGTAAAACACCAACCCCACTTTCGCTAACACACTGTAACGTACCTCACGTGCACGTAAACAAAACAAGACCTTAAGAGAAGCCTGTAAATATATAAAAACAAGGGGTTCTTTAAAATTATTTGTGGAAGCGAAGTGTGATAAAAAATTTCCATTCTGAGACACTAAATTAATAATTTTCTTTTACCAAAAAACAAGAGAAATATTAACATCAACATGTCATCTCTCATCGGCACAGAAAAAACCAGAATCATATTTTAAATTGGTATTTCAGAGTCCAAATTCTCCACGGCTTCCATAGAATATCTGAATTTTAATTTTGTTTGAGGAGATCTTGCACTCTGAAATCCTATAAACCAACCTTTCAGTGACAATAGACATACCTTCATCTCAGTACAGGTAGACATAAACCGCTATTTAAGTCTTTAACAACTTATCAACAATATTATATTCAGTAGCAATATTTAACTGAAGTAAAAGGTTTTAAAAGAAACAAATAACGATAATAGACCAAAAAAGATGAAAATTTCTTTGGAGAATATATTCAACCGAGGATACGTTAAACCATTTCAGTTACCTTCTTTGTTTTTTCTCAAGATCTGCATTTCTGGTCTGCTCATTTTCGAGAAGCAGTCTTAAGTCTTCCATTTCCGAGGTTAACCGATTCGCCTTTTTCTTCAGCCCACTGAGTTGCCTTGCAAGATCCTCATTCTCCTCGTTAGCATCATTAAGCTGTCAAAACAAAGCACAAATACACAATTTTTTAGTGTTTGTGGAGAACATCTATATTATACCGCTTACAAAGGGATGAGTTCCTGAGCACCTTGTACAATAATAAGCCATGAACAAGGAGAAAAAGAAGTTGCAAAACTGTTAAAGGTCTACTCGAATCCAGTGACACAATCAACTTGCATTGATGCTGTCTGCTGTCAGTTCAAATCTGTTTGGGTCTTTTGCCAAGAAAAAGCAAAATGACAAAAAGCTAAAAATCTAATTTTACTGAAACCAATAAAAAAACGAAAAAAAAAACATAACTGACGGTTTGCAAAACATTATAATGCTGGAATGTCAAGCAGTTGCGTGAAGCAAATTTGATTTAGTACTAAAACAATAGGTCTCAAGAAACTGTTATTTTCTACTTTTAAACATATATATTTTAGATTTAAATATATTTTTATACTATCTATTTTTATTTTCCATTAGTTTTACATACTTTATTTTAATTCATTCAATTTTAGTTCATGTTTTTTCTTTGAATTCGTACTTTCCTAAATATATGGCTATTTCCTAAAACCAAAAATAAATAAATAAATTGATTGTTATTTTGCACTGGGCCACAATATGCTGGTTCATTTTCTTATTTGAACTGAGCCACAAAAACAATAGACCATCTTTGAATTTTCACTTGCCGCTGACAACAATGACAATGTATTCAATTTGTACAATCTTAGCCTCACTATGAAGTTGAATATTCCTAAATGCCAATGCAGTTTTACACTACTTACAACTGAGTGTATTGTTGGAGATGTGACTTCTCGCTCTTTCTCGCAAGTATTTCTGAATATTTAACAACAAAACGAGGCTAAGACTGTATAAAATGAATCTGCAGTCATTTAAATTAGCTGCAACTGGGAATTCGAAACTGGCCTATTGAAAGGTCCAAGGGATTCTTGTTAATGACGGAAATGAAGATTCTCCAAACTCACCATTCTCTCAACATGTCGTTTTTGACTCTGGATCTCTTCCACTTCCTCTTCGGCCTGGGACTGAATCTTCTTGCGCAACTGCTCTTGGTCGCGCGACGCTTGCAGGTAACGCTCTCGATAAAATTGTTCTGTGAAAAACGGACAACAAATAAAAACCAAAACCAAACTGCTAGCAATAAAACTATTTTGTTTTTTGCTACAAAATTTTGAAGATTAAACAGAATTCCTTTACCGACTGTCAATACACATAAATTAATAACAGTTTATATAAACTAACATCTATTCGTGAAAAAGTTGGCAAAAAATCTTACACAATCATAAAAACTAACAAAATTAAGGCGATCGCTTTAAGTTCATGACAATTTAAGAGAGTGTTTAGAAATAACGTGTCCCCTTATGATAATATGTGCTCGATATGTTTAACAATGTTCTTATGATGTAATGGCAATACTCAAAGTTCTTGTTAGTAGATTGTTTCTAAGATTACCTTCTTCAGAGTCATCGTCATCAGAAGCCCCTTCCCCTTCTGCTCGTTCCAGTCTCTGCACGGTACGAGTAGCTGAGGCACTGATTGACCGAGCCTCCAACAAGTCAATTTCCAGTTGCTCTTTCTTTTTCTTAATATCATCCACAGATTCCTGGTAGGATACCAACAGACGCATGTTCCATTCAGTTCAGATAAGCTTTGCTCAATACAAATTGAATCTTAAGGTAATATTTGCGCATCGTGTTGAAATACGCTCTTTTTCATATACCTTTTTATGGAACTGACGAGAGCCCAAGAACTCGAGCAAATCTTAACACTCCAGGGGAGTAGGATGGCCAAGTATACTCTATGTTGAAATTTCTAACTCTATTAATGTTCCTTTAAGAAAAAGCAAAAACTTTATTTGTGCTGTGCATAAAGGATCATAAAAAATGCTGCTTAATAGTAGATGTTTGTTAATGTATTAACGCCTGAAGTATTGGCAAGTAATTGAGTGATCGAATTTGGTCCGCAGCTACTAGCAACGACTTTATGAAAATCCTCAAGGTTATACAAGGACATTTTAAATAATCACGAGAACTGGAATTGAGCGCACAATCTCTTGTTTCCGGTTAATTTCTCTTTCCAACCATTAACCTTTTAAATCACAGTTATCAAATGGCCCGCTTAGCTTTCCCGGTTTGCGGTCGGACCATGTATAATACCTGTTGTGCCAAGAGGTTTTGTCAGTTAAGCTACCTAAAGTTTCGCATCACGAATGGAATGGAAAAAGAGTTTTAATGTATGATTATTTATGAAAGTGTGGGAAACTCAGTTTCGATTCCTGACCAGACTTACACTCAAGGTCTTAAGAAGTTTCTGCCTTTGTACCTTTGGTCGAACATCTGCAAATTAGACCTTCGCATCTTCTTGGATTAGGATATTTAACCGTAGGTCCAGTCTCTCGATCCTATATCGGAGAACTTAAAGGAAACCACACACACCTATCGCATAGTAATGTGATGATGGTGATATTTTATGCTGTGTCTGTTTCCCTGAGGCCATTCTCAATATCTATAAGAATGTGAGCCGATATATCGGAAGATCTAAAGACTTTCAACCGTCAATCTTGTTTATCCTAGTAAAGCACATTTGAGTGTGCCAGTATGGAAAATGTACTATTTTAATCTGGTATCATAATCAAAATTATTACTAGTATATGTTTTACAAAACTTGTTACTTTACATGGAAACGATTTTGCCCCGCTTATTTCTCCATTAAAGCTTCATCGATGATTTTTCCCTTGATAATTATACATTAAACGGAATAGTGGATGGCGCATCTCCCTGCCAATTTAAAATCCTCTAAAGTGACGGTTAAAAAAAGTGATAAATTTACCTGAAAATCTAAAATACTACGAAAGAAGCAATTGTCACAACAGCACCAAGTATAAAATTAAATACTAGTAGTTTTTATTAGAAGTACTGCGAGAATAACAGTGTTTATTAAATTAAAGCGTGGAGTCATGTCTTTGATATTTGCATTCTAACTGTTTTGAGTCCAGGGTTAGTGCTCTAATTCTTCAGTTTCATAGTTTAGGGCTTGTTTCCAATGCTTAGTCTCTCAAGCCAAGATCAATACCAATTAGAAGATACGCTGAATAGCAACAAAAGACCAGAGTAATTTGCAATAAATTGAACTTGTAACAGGCCTTAGTATGTTTAATCCAGAACAATTGGGCTGTGTCCAAACCAGTGATACCAGTGAATTTAAACAGCAACCGCGGGCCACTTTCATTGCATGTTCATCATCACAAGTGAAATCCGCAAATCGACCTCTGATACGGTACATATAGATGACAACTGCTGGGCGTATGTATCGTGTGTACCGAAAAGCATTACCAATGAAATTCAAATATCACGACTTTTCAAGAATAGTTGGTTACTCGCTACCGCTCGCACTGACGCAGCAATTATTTTTCTTGAAAATCAATATATTCATCATCCATGTATTTAGCCGTCTCCTTATTCTCACTCTTGAAAATAAGCGAATGTTCCCCTGACAATAAAAGCCCGCCATGCTAGTTATTATTCCAGCAATGTAAATCGACGACTTACTAGGAAAGCACGACTCCCGCTATCACGCTATCCACCATTTTTGAGATTTACACAACACAGCTGTATTCTTAGAAACTGTATAAATTGAACCAAGAGTTACATCATTCTGTTCGCTGGATAAACCCACAAGTCTTATTCATCTTTGCTCATTCGCTTCTTTAACTTGTATTCTAATTAGACGTATTGTAAACAATGATGTCATCAAATGTTTACTAAGCTAACTAAATCTTACAAGCCAAGTGGCCCATGGAGCCAGCGTTGACTTCCCCTGGACGGGACACTAATCAATCGCAGGTTAGCTCCCAGCGGACGCTGATACTAATTTACCGATCTCGGAAGGATGGAAAGTTAGTCGGTTAGCTTGGGCGAAAAAGAGGTCGCACAAATGTTTAAATCTCGGCAGAGCCGGGAATCGAACTAGGGAGCCTGGGATTGAAAAGGAGAGGTTGACCTTACCACCCGACTAACGCTGCTCTCAGAAGAGATTATTATCTCTCCTGCGGTCCAACCGGCATTTTGAGAATTTAAATTCATAAAGCATCGATAAACTGATAAGCTCGATGTACTGCTTGGGATAGAATGTTTGGACGTTAATAAACCATTTTTACCGCGTTCAAGAGAACAAGATTGGTTCTGCGTAATACCAAGGTGTCCATCGATAACATTTGTTAATCAAGCATCAATTTCCATTTAAAACCTTTAAAAAACATTCACAGACATGATGGTTTGATTGTAGACAATGCCCTATAGATTTTCATTTTTGTTTTAAATACTGTTAACAGTAAACAAACTGTTTATTGCTTATCTTCCTTCTATACTTCTTTAGTCTTTGTCGTTATTGCTGTGGCAGTCTTTTCTTTTACAGTTTCGGCTCGGCTCGGAAGTCTGCATCAGCCCAAATAATAAGACTGTCACAACTGATTATTGCGACATTTACAAAAGCTGTTGCACTAAATATAGGACCGTAACAAATCCACTTTGACTTAAACAATACTTTCTCGTGACATCATACATTCAACATTTCAACCCTTTGTTAAAAATCAGCTCAGATACAAACATTGTTTCTCAAAACAATTTAAAAAGCAATAAAATTGTGGTATATTACTCTGAAGAAGGACAAACGCTCCAAACATCAGCTTTATGATTTCCCTACAGCAATGACCAAACGTTTCAACCTTTCATTGCGAGGAAGGACTACAGTCCAAAACGTCAATTTTTCAACAAAATTCTTTTTATTACGGTGTATAAGTTATAATTTATAAAACTGTTTCAACCTAGAGTTGATAAACTCGCGCGCTTCATTTACCCGCTAACGCACTTTAATAGTTTATTTAAAAAACAATGCAACAAGTATTGTTTCAAATTTAGATAATGTAACACTTGCTGTTTTGCTTATTTATTAGAGCAGTTGTATCATATTGTACGGTTATCTCAACGACTTTTATTGAAGTAGGTCAAATTATCATCAGCTTATTCAGACTCTAAATTACCTGGAGTACTTTCAACTGTCGTTCCAGTCTTATCCTTTCCATTGTCTCCGTTTCAAGGGCCTCGTTTGCCTGGCTGGAAGCGGTGCGTTCATCTGAAAGTGCATCAGCTAGTTCGGTTACCTATAAACAAGCAAACAAATTTCTGAGATATATACGTAAAACAAGGTCGTGTTTTTCAATATAATTATGCAAACCTGTAAAACGTCAAAATTACTTCCCAGTTATGAAATGAGGTATGACACGGTTTTTCAAGCTGTAAAAGTTATTTGTACAAAATATATCAACAAATACCGGTGAGAAAGAAAACGTGACTCAGGCAAATTCAAGTTTAATCTTTCTATCAAAAATTTGTATCCCGTATATACCGAAGGCGAAGAGTAACCAAATAGACTAGATAAAAAATTTCAGCCAAGCTTTTTTAGTTTACCATCGACACACGGCTAAATGAATTCAAGATAAGAACAAGTGTTAAAAATAACTTTCAAAATGAATCAAAGACGCGCGAGCTCACCTTCTTAAAAGCTTTGGTACAACGCTGCGAAACAACGTCGAAATTCACTTCAAGAACTTTAACGTGAAACTTACACAGTTTGGTTTTACTCATTTTTGCATAGCCAAACTGAAATCTCAAGACTAAATTTTTGCTAAGAATTACTTTTAGGTCAGTTAAGATTAATGCAACTCCGGCTCGCAAAAGTTGTTCGCAAACTGACTTCGATTTACAAGCGCGTCTCGCTTCTTCGCTTACAAACTTAACTGATATAAAACTTAAAGTTGTTTTGCTAGACAAAAAAGGGCCAATTCTAATCTAAACAACCAAAGCAACGCTACTAAAACGATCTGCGAAGCAGAATACGGCAAAACAAAAGATTTTTCACGGACTGTGTAGTATCTGTAGAATTAACAACTTTCAATGTCTCAAAAGCCGCCTGTTCGGCAATAAGCTGGATAAAAGGAAACAACACAAACTTGACGAAAAGCCATATAATTAGCCATTATTGAAGTTTGTTATAAATAAGGTTACTGTAAGAGATTTGTTCTAGACAGGTAATTCAACACAAACATTTGCATAACAATCCCACTTGGCGATATATTTCTGAAGTAAGACTAATTGTCAATCAAAACATTTCTATTACCTGGCGGAAGCGTGGCGCAATTCAAACACAGATAATCTAAAGACACTTTTCCTTGGCTCGTCTTACAAATGGTAATTGAGATTGCAAGATCCGACCTCTTTTTTTAAGGTCAAACAGTCACAATGTCTAAAAGTAATTTTAAAGCAATTTAATCAGCAGCTTGGCTAATCAAAATAGACAAATAAATGTTCTGAAGTATTCGTGATCTGTCACGGCAGCTTAACAGATAAATTAAAAAAAAAAACAAAGCTTTTTATTTCTTTTTAATATTGTTTGAAATGGATGAATAAAACTTACTCATGTCCACGAAATTGATTATTTTTTGATAAAAAGTCTTCGTCTCAAAACCAATGATAAGAAGCAAAACAAAAAAACGCATTACAAGTAACGACTGTAACAGACGCCGAGGTAGAAAAGATTTCATATGAGAACGAGCGGCTGCAAAATAAGCACAAAAACTATCTTAAACATAATATTTCAAGTACAAAACGACAGCTAGTGAGGCTTAAAGGGTTCTGTAATTTTTAGCTTTTGCTGCATCTTAAAAGCTATAAAAGAATAAAAAATCGACAAATAAGTAGTTTACTAGCGTTCAGAAAAACTCGTGTAAACAATCGAAATGAGACACATCATTAGGACGGAATCAAATGTGGCTCTAGACTAAAGGGACGAAAGGAATAAGGCGAGAATAAACAAATATCAAAGTGGAGTGTAAAGCCGGTAAACGTAAGGCCAAATAAAAAAATATTTGTGTTTCCTATTACATGTCTCTAAAAATTAGGGTAGATAGGTAGGGATATTTTTTATTTTTCTTAAGTACATTTATTTTTCCAGAACTAAGTTTTACAACAATACAACTGGTAAATTTACATTTGTAAGTCAAAACAGATGTGAATGTACATGTACATTACGGGGCAGCGAACGTTACAAAAATAATAGTCCTAAAATCAGAATTAGTTTATAAATTACAATAAAAATAAAGACTTGAAACTGAAAACATTTTATTTTTCTACAAAAAGAATCAAATGTAGAAAAAGCGACAATAAAAAAATTAGGGTCAGAGACCAAAAATTCGGGACGGTCGGTAACCGGAAACACACATTTTTTTACATGGCCTAAATATTATAAAGAACTGAGCACAAACAAGTAAAAAGGTCAAATAAATAATAAGAAACTAATAACAGAAAGATTAAAAAAGAAAAATTAAAACAAAAAAAAAAGAAAGCATCTAGTATAGATAGCACATCCGTGCTGGGTTAGTAGTAGCTAACTTGAAGCCAGGAACTAAAATGGGAAATAACTTAATAAGGTCACGTTGGTAGCGAGTATACGAACAAGCAAAAGAGGGTAGAACGATAAAGTTCAAGTGTTCAGTTCCTTGGCTTCATTTCTAAAACCGAGAGGTCGTATATTTCAAATGTTTATATTGGGAAAATTCTCGGAGCACGTGCACAAACTGGTCCGTCCACGTCCTGTAGTCGAGAACTCGCCCCTTTACAAATACTAACGCTAGAAAGCTGACCAAAACCTTGATTATATTTCGGGGGATACAACACTCCTTACCCTAACAGTGAAGGCTTAAAGTACCAGTGTTGAACCATTATCCACGAAAAAACTCACTCATTAGGTTTGCATTGTGGAAATAACAAAAAATTGGTATGTGCCCAAATATACCAAAAGCAAGAATGTTTTACGACATTAAACGCTACGACTCGCATCTAATACAGCTATTCCTCTCCGAATTCCACAACAAACCCGTCTTCTTTCATCTCCAATATACCATCCAACTGGCATATTCATTCAAAAGCCAACCCCTACAATAAAGCAAGTACCAAGTCTCTTTAGTATCCCTTGGTAGTC
This sequence comes from Zoanthus solanderi, assembly GCA_024336925.2. Taxonomy (NCBI): domain Eukaryota; kingdom Metazoa; phylum Cnidaria; class Anthozoa; order Zoantharia; family Zoanthidae; genus Zoanthus; species Zoanthus solanderi. The sequence continues at coordinate 9,134 of JANCMA020388240.1, forward strand.
CTTATCCGTGGCGGAAAGATCATGAATCTTACCTTCTTTAAGTACCTGTCATTATCATCCTTAAGTCCTTGGTTTTCTTGCTCCAGCTTAGCAATCTTGGCCTTTAGAGCTTCCACTTCCCCAGTGCGACTCTTCAACTCTTCCTCCGTCCGGTGTACATCAAGCAGTGGAAGTACCTGATGATCAATTGAAAGAATACTTTAAGAGATTCACGCAAGAAAAAATCGCAATTTTCCCGACATGTTCTCCACGTGATAATTCTATTTTAAGCAGCTCCCGACTTTTAATATGCGCAGCTTTTAATTTTTTACATCGCACACGAATTTCAACGTGTTTACAAAAAAAAAAAAAAAACAAGTAAAAATATAACGCAACAACCTCTATAAACCAAGTTTTGTTTATAAAAAATTAGTCTTGAACTGTTGTTCCATCCACTTCATCTCCTCCTCCTGTTGCCTTCGCGACATGTTTTTCGCAACAGTTTTTGTCCATAAAAGTTGCGAAAAAATCTTCGCGGTTTTTCTTCCTTTTTCTTTCCTTTAACTATTCAACAAGTTACATGTTTAAATCAGCATGCTTGGTGTAGTCTACCTTTCAACTACAATGTCTGTGGCTCTGGCGAGATTATAACATTTGTGTATCATAACCTTTTTCCGCCATAACTAACTCAGATTCTTAGATTTTTACAAGTTGGTAAATGGAAGACCAGTTTCAGCTGGACGATAATCTGCGATGGGTTAGTGCGTCATCCTGGGACAGCCATTTTCAACTGCTCAAAACTACAGAAACCAGAGAAAAACGCCGGCTTTATAAGTCACTGGGCTTGTAAAGGATCAACTAAATCTTGTCACATACAGGCTTTTCGTCTTGCACAGATACTGAAAGGCGCAACACACTACAGCAAAGGGTTCATTTCTTTTACGGAAACGGAGTTCATTACGGCTTTTTGAAAGGTTTTGGAATTGGTTTAAATGATTGTATACAAAAGTGGTCGGAAGTACAAAATATGACCGAAAGTACAACCTTCGACAGAACGATGAACTAAGAATATGATGGCTATGCACGGCTTAACAGTTTTTAAGTCAACGATGAATCACTTTGCTTGATATATAGCTTGATATTTTTTAGAACCTAAAAACTCACAAAATAGCTTATTTATTCTAAATATCTTGGCTAAAATACTGTCACGTAAAACAACAATTTAGCACTGTAGTAAATAGTAAAACTGAGACGACAAATATAATCAAAAAAAAATTGAATTGAAGAAGGTAAACGCTGTTTTGTGCGACCTACCTTCGTGTATAATCGCCACCAGGGCCAGTTTTTGACAATCACAAAGTTACGAAGATTTCTTTGAATAATCTTTATTGCCGTAGTCTGAACCTATAGTGAAAAGGGTGTTTCATTAATTGATCACTTGCTCCAATATGACCTATTTAATTTAGTATTGCTATCACTGTACGAAAATATACAGCTGTTCTGTAACTATGAAAACAATACTTGTGGAATAATTTTGAAAAAAGTTATTGATGTGCGTCGACGATCAAGCAAAACACGAGCGTTCGCTCTGACGGAGGTTTAACGCTTGACTAAAATGTAAGCCATTCTTACTCTACTTAAGGCGATGATTAAAACCTTCAACCAAAAGTTGATTTTATAACAATGAAAAACTTTACAAAACAATTTTTTTCAAAATAACACATTACTTGAGCAAAACAAAAATACAAATAAAATCTATAATCAAAAATTATCTTTGTCTTTGACCATATGCTGGCAAATGTGTCTGTATGTCTGATAGTTTGCCTTGTTACATGATTGTTCTATCTTTATCTAAAAGCATTTTTTTATTTCTCAGTTCTGATACAAAACCAATATTGTAATTATTTGATTAACATTACGTTAAGAATATGTATTTTTTCTGATTTTGAGTTACTGCACACACGAAAGAGCGTCAATAACTAAACAATTGTGTATGCGCGCACGTACCCAATGTAATTTGGCGCCAAATTTTCCCGCCTATCGTAGGGATGCAGGCATTCGTTAAAAATAGACGTGCCGTGTCACCAGCTAAGAGTAATGTTTAATTTTGTTTTGTTTAGTATAGGTAATCATACGGTTTCGAGTTCAATTTGAAATTAATTTGCACGAGTGAGTTTTTCAAAAAGCTAA
>JANCMA020388337.1:0-11301 GCA_024336925.2 Zoanthus solanderi
GTCAACATCCCTAGAGAACCGAACCCTAGAATCAAGGGTCAGGCGAACATGATTATTAACCACCTTATAAAAGAAAAAGAAGCTTGTGTCAACACGAACATTTCTTCTATAATATGGTATATATATATGGTATGGCATTTTATTTATTTAAGACTCGTTTAAACGTGAACGTGCCAAATAACTATGAATCCATACATTTTATGAAATCATTAAATAAATAAATAGAATAAAATAAAATAAAAATAACTTGAAGACTAATAATGCTAAGGGCAAAACTAGGTACATAAAATCAAAACCATGTACAAAAGTTACAATAACATTTTACTCCATCAGTCAAGTTGACACTATTTAGCAATGACTTAAAAACGTTAAAAAATGGAGCTCTCCTAACACAGTCTGGAAAATTGTTCCATTATCTTGAGGTGATATAATGATATGACCTATGCATAAATCTACTGTCATAGATAGGCTGATGTAGCTTGTTAAATATAATAATGTTTAAATACTTAAATAAGTTCTCCTAAATTTAGCTAACACTAATTGCTAGTCAATGGTCAATTATAATCTTTTAAGATGGTAAGGAACTCTGATGGATGGAAGACAGAGTAATACGGTGGATTTGAAGGCATTGACCTTTGAAGCAGAAGTGACAGAATCAGGGAGATAGTTCCAAGTTCTAACAGTTTGAGGAACAGATCAGTTGAGTAGGAGTAAGCCAGAACATTGCTGTGTATCTATTTTGTACTTGACTGAATTCATTCTACTAGACCGTCTATTTTCTTGGATACATTTATTTATTTCTCCTTCACTGCTGAGCATGATTATTTGGATGTACGGTGTACAGTACATGTGACTTGCGCTCGGCTAGCCATTGCTCAAAAGTCTGCAGTAAGCCAACAAGACCTTAGGGTTTTTGAGAAAAATTCTAAAACCTTGCAGTGAACAAGTTAAGGAGTGTGCATACCTCTCGATGGTCAGGCCAGTCCTTGAATATGTGTCGCAATGACATTCATCACATTCACTCGCTGTCTTTGGGTATAATTTCCATATGGAGAGGTATTTACTTTTGCATAAAAATCTCACCTACAGCAATTTTTATTTATGTAATTCTAACCTTAATCCAGCAGGACCCAATATGGAAATAATATTCAAATTATTATACCCTGTTTTGTTGTGCTCGGGATTTTTTGTGAATATGCAGATAAAGGGAAAAGTGGAACACCAACCGATACCATAATGTTGCTCCTTTTTAGCCAATTTATATGGTTTGTTTGCCTACCTTCATGTGACTTACATACAAAATAGAATTGCTGAAGCTACTATCTGGTATAATTATGCACCTATCAGTGTTATGCTTGTGGGGGGGAGGGTGGGTAAAGGGTCAGGATCTGATAGAATAGCCTTGCCCTTGGGAGAGAGTTTTGATGTTTGAGACTTGTCTGGGGTGAGTTTTTGACAAGAGAATATATATTTTTAACAACAGATTATATGGTCCAAGGGAGGGGATTTTGACATAAAATGATAATCTATTCATGCCCCTAGGAGTGGGTTTGACATTTTTGAAGGGTAAAATGTCAAATCCCCACCCATTGCCCCACCATCCCCCACATGGCATAACATTGATAGGTGGATTATTAACACTTGACTTGGGATGAGCGTTTTGATTGAATGTTATCATCAGTTAACTGCTGTACTCACATATACTATATGTGAAACCAACGAAAACCTGGACAACAAAAACCAAAGATCCGAAAAATGAAGGCCCTTTATTAAACTGCTTGCACATCAATGAATAACTTGTTTTAGTTTTTGCCAGAGCCCATTAGTGGATCTGGAAAACAAAGACCCTCTTTTAACATTAAAGGTTTCAAATAACAATTTTTTTAAAATTTAATTAAATTTAACAAAAACAACAGCCCCTTCAAAATCGTTTTGAAATCACTCAAGAAAAAGGCTCAAACATGACTCTTGACTCAAGCAGAACAAGGAGCAACAAGATTTATGGTTTTTATCAATTTTAGTTAGGGGCTTCCCAAAAAAATAGTAGAAAATGAAGCTTTGTTACTGAGTTGCCAGCGAGTGGGTGTATTTGTAAACAAACCACAAACTGAAATCATTAACCCTTAAATAGCTATTAAATCAAGCTAATCTTAAAATGCAAAATGCATTTTATTTTAATCTCTGTAGTGTACAGCTGAATGTAAATCTTTGTTTAAAACTTACTGATTTAAATATTTAATAGGGTGAGGCAGTTTGAAATGCCAACATCATCTGGAAATATTGAAGGTTGTTCAGTTGGTGAAAGAGATGTGAAGAGTTCACATTTTATCTTAACTTGTCAGGTAATTCTTCAATTCCTATTAGCTATGGTCTTTTAGAGTTGTATTTAGTTTAAACATAAACAGATTTATAGCAAATAGATAATTCAGTTTACTCACAAAATAGTTACATTATTGATTAATTTCCATTTTCAAAATTTGCTAAAAGAAGTCTTCAAGTAAAAATTTTGTCCACTCATGGCAAGCAAGGAGCAGGCGTGTAGCACAGTTGGTGTGTCAGTGTGCTGCCTTCTGTGCTGGAGGTCCCCAGTTCAATTCTCAGTGACTCTAACCTCTGTTCCAACTTTTCTCTGATCTGTATAGCTGTAGCTTTAAATACCCATAAAATGGAGCATTGACAGAGGGAGGGGGTAAAGAGCACACTGTCGGCTTCCATTGATAACAGTTCTATGAACTGACGGAACTACCGACGTTATATAAAGAAACCTTTACCTTAAACTTACACTACTGTAGGTTAAGGTGGAATTACTGCTACTTGTGTTTTCATTATATGATGCTCTAAACATTACAGTTTTTTTGTACTGTATGAACTTTTGATAAATTGATCCATTTGTTTTATTTTACTTGTCAAGATTTTCACAAAGATAAAAAATAAATTTTAATAAATTCTTTGTTTAGATTTTGTGTTTTACCATCAGATATTTTAAGCTTGCACATCAGTAATGGTTTGGACATTATGTTAATAGCATGTTGATGTTTCAGGGTTTGCTGCTTAAGAGGAAATATAGAAGGTTGAAGAAGAAGCACACAAAAAACTTGAACTCTAGCAATGCACCTTGCAAAAAAAAGTTTAACTGTGAGTTTAGTAAAATAGAGCTGCCTTTTGAATGTAGAATGGAATTAAAATGTACCCAGCCTGAAGAACTCTAATATTACAAAATACATGTATGTACAACCATTTTCTCCCCACAGATGATCCCAGCAGTGACGAGAAGATACAAGGTGATCCAAACAAGACTGTAATTGTGGCAAGACTGGTATGACTATAATAATTATACATTATTGAGGGGCCTTTCAATCTTCTGTTTGCGCCCATATGCTCAGTAGGCCATCAACAAAAGCCCTCCAGTAGGCTCTAAATCCTGTCCAGTTTTGTGACTTGTTTTCATGCCATTCTAATGCTCAGGTGTGTTGCTAGTACTTTTGATTGTTGTTTACTTCTATACCTAGTGAATTGTAGCTTAGGGGATGCCTTGTAATATAACAAGGTATTTTACTGATTGCTGGTGTGCCCTATCCATTGCTGTATCTCCTTCTGCTAAGGCTGCTCACAGTCTCTTGTGGAGTCTTCCTAAGCAGGTCACTCTTACTAATTTCCTCTGGATATCTGGCACTTATTAATAAAGTTGATGACTTTTACCAATTCTCTGAGCTGTACAGTGTAGTAGCGACTTAAAATTTGAATTGAAAAACCTTAAATTAATTTGCATTTTAAGATTTTTTTATTTTTAAATGTTCATCAAGTTAAACAATGCATTTCACCAGTTGCTGGTGATTGGTGAAGAACCTGCTGTTATTCCACAAAGGTGGGGTTTGTGGCAAAGGAGTTGGAGAAAACTCTGTTATGGTGGTCAAAGTTGTGAACATGGTGCCACCAGAGATGTTCGGGGCTCAGAATTCTGAGAACAGCAGGAGATTTTAGATATCCAACTTTAGATATCCAACTATGTGAGGAGAGTTGTGGTAGTGCCACAGAGATTGGGGTGGGAGAAGATAGTTAGCTTTTCAGGGTTCCTACTAGCTCTGAATATCAAGGGTCATTGGCACCCCTAGTCTGACAAAATGGGGTGTCCTTTCCAAAACTGAGGGGTCCCAAAATTTAAAAGTTTCTATAGAAAAAACAAATATATTGTGATTTTAACACAAAATTGCATTTATTGAAATAACAATCTTTGGCATCACAGTTTCCCCCTGATTTAGGTTTGATAAACATTAATGTCATACTTTCGAAAATAGTAAAAAATGAAGAAAGCTGTTCTTGAATGTAACAAGACTAGATTGTAAAATTATATTAAACTTCTAGATTCTTTTGATTCAAAAATGCCACAACAAAGATACTTTTACAATGTAGATTTCGTCTGCTTTTTTTACCACATAGGTGATGGACTGTCTAGATTGCTTTCAGCAAAAATAATTACATTTAAATGCCTTTTCCTTAACACGGTAGAGCTCAGTATTTGACTCATGGATACATTTGCACAAAATTTTGTGCAACAATGGTGAACCATGTCATTGATATTTTGATTAGGACTACCTAGTTAACTTCTGAGGGAGGAGTAAAAAATAATTCTTGGTTGCCTCATGTGCAACAAGGATTATTTTTTAAAACTGAGCCCTGCAGAGACCTGACATGCATTTTAGTGATTTCTGTGCTTCGAAGGGATGCAGGTAGCCTGAAAGTCATGTATGCTTTTCAAATTTCATGTGTCAAATACACATTGCAGTGCATTGATAGAACCGTGGCGTTTGTAATCTTGGTGATGTGATTTCATGTGGAAGAGGGGTAGAATAGACCAATTTCACATTCCTAGTTGCCACTGATTTAAACGACTGCAGATTCCTTTTTCACAGTGTTAGCATCAGTATGAAGTTAAATATTCCTAAATGCCAATGTAGTTTTACACTTCTTCCAACTGCATGTATTGTTGAAGGTGTGACCTCTCGCTCTCTTGCACTAATATTTTTGAATATTAATTTTAACAACAAAACGAGGCTAACACTGTGCATATAAGGAATCTCCAGTCATTTAAATCAGCGGCAACTAAGAATGGGAAACTGGTCTATTGGTAGTAATGGATAGGATATCTTGTGCTTGGAGTAAATGGAGGGCATTGATGAGCTTGCTAGTAAACCATAGCGTTCCACTAGAGTAAAGAGCGAAGGTTTACTGTGCTTATGCGAGGTCTGCATTGCGGTATGCTGCAGAAACCTGGGTACTAACGGAAAGACTGGAAGGACAGCTAGCTAGTAATGCTGGAGATGGAAGGTAGAAGGTCAGTAGGTAGGCCAACAAAGACCTGGAGTAAGGTAGTGGAAGAAGACATAAGGAAGCTAAACATCACGGAAGATATGGCAGAGGATAGAAAACAAAGGAGGTGATTCATATCACATCTGACCCCAGGAGTGGGAAACTAGGGATGTTATTTGATGATGATGATGATAATTTCACTTTTTTTGTTCCATCCTTAATATCTTCATCTGTTCCTTCAGTCTGCCAAGGTAGATGAATAAATCTATTTATTCAATTGACTCTGATGGTTTTCAGTAAGAGGCAATAGCTGCCAAATTTCACAAGACTTCTTGACATAAATCAGTTAACTTCACACTTCATGCCACTGTAAAAGCTGTCTGTCAAGGTGACTATCTTCTTTGATATTCAGTTTTTTCTCAAAAGCTTCAACATACTTCCTCTGTCTAACTATAAGGTATCAAACTCCTTTTCAAGTTCTAAAAAATGTTGATTAGTATTGCCGAAATCCAACCCAAAAGTTGCCTTGAGAGACTGAAATGATACGCAACTGGTCTAGACTAATATCTCTGAGATATTTGTCCAAGCAATTGCCAAATGTTCTGCCAATCTCCTCAAAGATGAGTTTTGGTTTTCAACTTTAAAATTTAATGTACATGTAATAAAACAAATTAGGGGTTATCCATTTGAAATGATAAAAAAAAAACAGCAGGTATGATTGATTAGCTGGGTGTGGTAGTTTGGGAGAAAGTGTAATAACAGGCAAGTTAGAATATTTTTTTCATGACAATTTAAATGTACATCAAAACTAATATTAGGGTAACAAATTTCCTCAAATAACTGAAGAATTCCTTAGGTGTGAAAAACGCTTCACATTCGTGTAGAATACAGGAAAACATCTCATGACTTATTAATTGATCTGTTGACAATAGTACAATGAAAGATAAACAATGTTTTCTTATTTTGTTAATAATAGGCTCTTTCAACAACACACACAACACTTGCTCAGACTTTCAGAAAGTAAGTGGACCTCTCTTTAAGTATGTTTTTTAGTCCTTTTTACTAAGAACATGTTTTGTAATTCCTCTATAAATTGTTTATTCATAGATTATCTGGCACAAGTATTGTTAGTAAAACATATGTGATACAAGTTCCATATTTTATTGACCATAACCCATTTTTAACATTTATGTTTAGTTTTTGTTTAGTTTTTGTTTAGTTTTGCAAGAATGTTGCTTATCAACACATAGATATATTTTTAAAGCAGTTGTTTTTACTGAAAGTGTTTTAAGACTGATAGGTGTGTAATACTAAATTATTTGTGAATTTGCATCAAAACTTAGAAATTGACCTAAAGGTTTCTCTTAAATGTCCATTTCATATTTTTCTAAAATGTTTCAGATATGGACCAGTGGTTAGACATCGTCTTATATCAAATCTAAAATCAGGAAAGTCAAAGTGCTATGGTTTTGTTGAGGTATGCCTTTTTTTAATTTTTAAAATTAAATATGTTATGGTTTTCCTGTAAATATGTAGTACATTTACCAGAACATTAGATAAACTTCGATTAAAGTTAGGATTGCAGTTTGGACTTCAGTTAGGATTGCAGTTATAACCTCAGTTAGGATTGCAGTTAGGACTTCAGTTAGGATTGCAGTTAGGACTTCAGTTAGGATTGCAGTTAGGACTGCAGTTAGAATTGCAGTTAGGACTGCAGTTAGGATTGCAGTTAGGACTGCAGTTAGGATTGCAGTTAGGACTGCAGTTAGGAGTTCAGTTACAATCACAGTTACAACTTCACTTACCAGTTAGGACTTCAGTTAGGATTGCAGTTAGGACTTCAGTTAGGATTGCAGTTAGGACTTCAGTTAGGATTGCAGTTAAGACTGCAGTTAGGATTGCAGTTAGGACTGCAGTTAGGATTGCAGTTAGGACTGCAGTTAGGGTTGCAGTTTGGACTTCAGTTAGGATTGCAGTTTGGACTTCAGTAGAATCACAGTTACAACTTCAGTTAGAATCACAGTTACAACTTCACTTAAGATTGCAGTTATGACCTCAGTTAGGATTGCAGTTAGGACCTCTTTTCGGATTGGAGCTAGAACTTTTATTTAGGATTGCATCTAAGACTTCAATAAGGATTGCAGTTAGGACTTCATTTAGGATTGCAGTTAGGACCTAATTTAGGATTGCAGTTAGGACCTCATTTAGAATTGCAGTTAGGACTTCATTCAGGATTACTGTTAGGTTTTCATTTAGGATCATTACAGTTAGGACTTCATTTAGGATTGCAGTTAGGACTTCATTAAGGATTGCAGTTAAGACTTCAATTTGGATTGCAGTTGGGATTTCGCAGTGAGGAATCTTTTTTGCTAACCCTAACTGTAACTTCACTCCTACTCCTAACTCTGATAATACTTAATTAAGTTAATTGATTAGTTAATAGTTCACAAGTTTTATATAAAAAACTGAAAATGTTCTATAAGGAGTGATCTTGATTGAGAGATTTAAGAGTAACTGAACTCTTTAGGCCTGAAGAATATGTTCTCTTAGGAATATGCAAGGAATGGCTCTAGCCAGCTCAGAACTGCAGGAAACTTGTTTAACCTCTTTTAATTCAACTAGGGATTTTTTGTATCAGTTTTCTCTTTTTATTGCTGTACCATCTTTATTATGCAATCATATAAACATGTAGTATTTATCTGTTTAGTACAGTGAAGAAGCAGCGGCTAGTGCGGTTTGTGAATTTGCAAGAAAGGACCCTGGTATTATAATTGATGGTCAAAAGGTAAGTCATTTGTTTTGGAAACTTTTTGGTATAACCCATGAAGCTGTTTAACCAATGTGCTCTTGATTATCAGGTGCTAGTTGATCGTGTGCGAGCTAGGGTTGAAGAGTCTTGGTTGCCAGGTAGATTAGGAGGAGGACTTGGCACAAGAAAGAAAAGAACACTGAGGTTCAGTAAAACGTTACCGACTTGATGTGAATAGTTGACAGGTTGCACCGCAGCACCAGTTAATATATTCATTCTACATATGTTCAGTGTGTGTTCCATTTGAAAAAGACTCAAGTTTGCTGCTGAAAAGTGGAGCTTGCTGTTGTTTAAACAAAACATAATACATAGATAATACATGTTGACTTTTAGTCAGCTCAAATATTGTGATGAACACTTAAGGTGCCAGGCATTTCTTCATGACGCCCCCTCCTCAACCAGCTTTTCAAGTGTTTTTGCTTTCTTTGACAGGCCCTCTAATAGTAGCAACCCCCGCCCAACTCAAAATAGCATGGCAAATGATACATACGTTGGCTTTTTTGCCGAATGGATCCGCGGCAGAGTTCGTTAGTTAGAGTTTGTTTTCTTAGCTGCACAGTTGCTACAATATATCGCTACAACTGTTAGTTCCTGTTTTTATATGGCCCTTATGGTTATTCAGTTTGATATTTAGATTGGTCGCACTCTTTCTCTACTGAAGGTTTTTATTTAACACATTTCACAATGAAAATTGCCCTCGGGGATGTGCAGTTGAGTTCGTGTAGAATCTTAAACTCTCTGTTGCTGCAAATGCCTTTCACTGTTTTAGTTCTTTGCACACAACTGCACCAAGTTACACCTTGTCTTTTTGCAAGGTCTACAGCCGTTCTGTTATGATGCTTCCTGCTTTTTTGTTTTGGTTTTAGTGCAAACAAACTGTCCCTAAGATGGGTGCCTGTAAGCCACCCATTCGCTTTCGTGGAATATATAATTATACGAAGAGGATTTTTGGATTTGAGAAGTTCAATTTTCTATTTGCGATTTTCGCTCTGAACGCTGAAATTGGTTACTAAAAGTATCCTATTCGTAGTCTCCAAAAGTTTCCACGTAAGTCACTCTACTTCTGTTAAGATTAGAACTTTAATAGCTTTTAGTACTTCATTTTTTCTATCTTGAAGCTTCAAAAAAAGAATTAGGGTATTCATGTAGCGACGTTTCAGTGAGACTTTTATATAAAAAACTCCAAAACTAACTATTTAAAAGATTTGTTTTCGCGTTTTGACTCTATAGGGTCTGGAATACCTCCCTCTTCAAAAGAACTACCCAAAAAAGCGTTACAAAAACTACACGAGTCTCTACTCAAGCTTCTTCGTCAAGGAAACTCCTGACGTAAAAGTGTCATGCATTTTGAATACAATAAGGAAAGAAAGCTGGTATATTTTTTTTTTTTTCTGTCATTTTAGGAAATTAACCATCTCGTACTTTTCAGTACTAATTTAAAGACTTAAAAAATGTACATGAAACCTCTCTTGTTAAAGTTTAGAATGAGGGACTTGCCTCGACTAGCTCTGAAGACTTATTGCAGTTCACTCTTTTTGTAAAACTTTAGTTGTTTAATAAAATAAAATGAAAATGAAAAATAGAAATGCGATTCGCATTTTAAACGTTTCAGTGGATGAACAGATCCTTTGTAATCGTAATGTCTGTCTGTCTGATGTTGTTTTTCAAATACGAAGTGTGGCCACATCAGGCTAAAAGTTGTTTTAAAGGTACAAGGAATAGTGCCTCCATGTCAAGAAAACTTTGAGCTACTAATATCCAAAATTTGAAGGCCGTATTTCCATTGCGATGGTATAATTGCATTACTCTGTACCAAGTGTTAAGGCAAGGCAGTGGTAATCAGGGGCAATGGTGAGAACAATGGCTCCGATACTTGTACAATGCCGCCTTGGTTAGCCTAGTTGGTAAGGTGCCAGTCTATCATGCGGGAGGCTGGGGTTCGATTCTCGGCCGGACCAACACTCAGGGTCTCAAAATAGTTGAGGAGAAAATGCTGCCGTTGCTCTAACATCTGCAAATGGTTAGACCTTCGCGTCTTCTCGGATAAGGACCTTAAACCGTAGGCCCTCGGAGACATATCTGTGTTTATGTGTGTGTGTGTGTCTATCATGTGAAAGGTCTCCGTCCACTTTAGAGTGGTAAAGATGCTGTCTCCAATTAGTAGGCCTTTGGTTAGCTAGATAAGACTTGACACCTAAATAAAGTTGTTATTTTTAGTACAACCAACATTATTGCCTTTCTTCTTGCCCTTTTCTGTTACCTCGTTTTTAAAGTGTTCGCTCTCCCGTCCAATCCCTTTTCATTTGACTAAACTTCACTTCCTTTTGCACTTCTGCCATTCCACCGTCCCTAATTTCAATGTTACTTGTAATGAAAGGTCACTCAGCTGTTTTATAATTATTAAGAGGCGAAGAGCCACCTGTTGGATGTCTTCTTAATAAACCGTTATTATTATTATTATTATTATTATTATTATTATTATTATATCACCTATTTTTTTAAGTATTACTTTTTAAAAATATATCTTTTGTTGAAACAAGTACATTTCCTAGCTGTTTCCATGGAACAGGCACCGCATTGCTGAAATCTTGACCACCAATTAGTCAATAAGTCATAATACTGACGTTTTTCAACTGAACTTTCTTTATTTTGTTGTAGATGATACTGTAGTTCTTGTTCTTTTAGTTCTTGTCGCTTTGTTCTCCTTAGTCGACCTTCTTGTCTCCATTCCCCCTATTTTCCCTTTTGTCGTACCCGTTTCCCGATTGTTTTCATTTTTCCTGTTATGTTCGTTCTTCCCATTTTTTTTTTTTTTTGTGTTTAATGACATTGTTTTTCTATATTTTTTCTTGTTCTTAATCTCATATATAATAACTTTTAAAACAGTCAACACGACGTATATAATTTTTTTTTAAAAATACTATATTTCGGCTAGCCAAACTAGCCTTCTTCAGGTGTGAGAATAAATTCGAATTGGTGTACAACAGTTTTTAAATGTAACGGTTATGAAATATGATGCGCGTGTTTTGAAACGTAAGTAAATAAACTATAAAGGAAAAAACAAAATTGCTAATTAATAGCTCATAGACCATGATGGTTAACCCTTTTAGTGCCAGTTGTACTTTTAAATTCTCCCAACCTGAGCCCATACTTTTCATTGAACAAATTTGAGAGAATTTGACTTT
>JANCMA020388440.1:0-11300 GCA_024336925.2 Zoanthus solanderi
TTAATTTCCTTGGCAAGTTTGTTCCGAATTTATCAGCAAGTACTGTCAACCTAAGAAGTCTTTTGGAGAGTAAGGTTGAATGGCAGTGGTTACCAGAGCATGAGAAGGAATGGCTGAATTTGAATGACTTCCTTACCACTGAACCAGTACTACAGTTTTACGACCCAAAACTAAGAACCAAAGTGTCGTCTGATGCGTCAAGCAAGGGATTGGGCGCAGTACTACTACAAGAACATGATGGAACCTGGAGGCCTGTAGCTTATGCGTCGAGAGTTATGACAGAAGCTGAAAAACGTTATGCACAGATTGAAAAAGAAAATCTTGGCATGGTCTTTGCTTGTGAGAAGTTCCATGAGTACATCTATGGAGTACCAAATGTGATTGCAGAAACAGACCATAAACCATTGATTTCAATCTCAAAGAAGAACTTGTGTGACATCACACCAAGACTTCAGAGGCTTATGCTGAGGTTACAAAAGTATGACCTCAGTTTCGAATACACTCCAGGAAAACACCTAGTTGTGGCAGATGCCTTATCAAGAGCATATACTCAGAAATCTATTCCAGTCAGCAGTACAGAGAAAGAAATTGAAGTTCATGTTCATTTATTAAAAACAAGTCTGAATGTTACAGAAGAGAAATGGCAACAAATAGCAAACGCTACGTCACAAGACAGCGAGTTAAAAGCAGTGTTAAAACAATTTAACAGCGGTAAGGAATACGGATTACTTCCTAAGCCATATTGCAGCTTTAGCAATGATCTGACAGTGATTGATGGAATAGTTTTGAAAACCAATCGAATTGTCGTTCCAGCTTCAATGCGAACAGAAATGCTTTCTAAGATACATGAAGGACACATGGGAATTGAGAAATGCCGACGACGTGCAAGACAGAAACTCTATTGGCCTAACATGAATCGAGACATTGAAAACATAGTTAGTCGATGTGCTGTGTGCCAGAAATACAGAATGCAACAACAGAAAGAACCGCTAATGTCACATGAAGTACCAGAAGTTCCGTGGATGAAAGTGAGTGCTGATCTGTTCCAGCTAAAGGGAAAGGACTATTTAGTCGTTGTAGACTCTATGTCAAAGTATCCCGAAATAGCTTTGCTTTCCAGTACGTCAGCCAGATCAGTTATAAACCACATGAAGTCAATGTATGCACGACATGGCATACCGAGTATCGTTGTCACTGACAATGGACCACAGTTCGTGAATCATGAGTTTCAAACGTTTGCGAAGTTGTATGGCTTCAAACATGAGTTGACAAGTCCTTATCATCAACAAGCGAATGGACAAGCAGAGAAAGGCGTACAAGTAGTAAAGAATTTACTGAAAAAGTCAGTAGAGAGCAACGAAGACACCTATCTTGCTTTATTAGCATATCGTACTACTCCTCTAGATTGTGGCAAGTCCCCAGCCGAGTTATTGATGAACAGGACATTAAGAACAAGACTACCTGATGTCACACACTACAAAGTGCAGAAAAGTCTGCAAGCAACCAAAGAAAGACAAAAGCAAAAACAGTATTATGACAAGACTGCAAAACCTCTCAGACCCCTAGTCAAGGATGAAACAGTGAGAATCAGAACGGGCAAATGTTGGAGTAAGAAGGCAAAGGTTTGCAAAGAAGTAGCGCCTCGAAAATACGAAGTGAAAACAGAGAGTGGTGAAAGCTACGAAAGAAATCGTATCCATTTGTTACCAACGAAAGAAGACTTTGTTTCATCTGATTTTGACGTTGACATCAAAGAGAGTACAGTTCTTGACAGTCGTCAGCCTAGCAAGGAAGAACCACCCCAGAAGAGTTTAACTCCTGCTGAGCCTGTCAGTTTACGTAGATCACAGAGAACAATTAGGAAACCCGAAAGACTAATAGAAATAGTTTAAAACAAAAGTCTGAACTCAAACAAAGAACACAAATATAAACTTTTGTTTATGTCGTAGAACGTTCATATTTTTTTTGAAGGGAAAGATGTAATGATAATGTATGTTAATGTACTTATACACATCCGGGTAATCAATAAAAGCACGTGTATTTCAATATGGCGTCAATAATACTACATGTTTTTCAAAATGCGGGAAAACTTGAGGTGGTTGGTGTTGAAAGGCAAGCACAAAACGCAAACTGCGGCTTCCATCTTCCCTCGTGCAGACAACTCGTGGTTTCTTTTTCTTCACGTTTTTACTGCAATTAACTGAGGTAAGTAAGAAACATAATAATGTATTGCTTTTGTTGATATGGCTTGTCGTAGTTGTTAAGAAAATCTAAATCTTAAGCTCAGTCAAACTAGACGCCGCAATGATTTCAAAAGACTGTGATAAAGATAAAACACTTGTTATAGTTTAAATAACTTATCGGGCAAGTTGTTCCAGTGAGTCTTTCTCTCAATTACAGTCTTTATATCATATTATATTACGGTCTTTAGATTTTGTTAACATCTACAACAAACCATATCAACAAAAGCAATACATTATTATGTTTCTTACTTAGCTCAATTAATTGTAGTAAAAATGTGAAGAAAAAGAAACCACAAAACCACGAATTGTCTGCACGAGGGAAGATGGAAGCCGCAGTATGCGTTTTGTGCTTGCCTTTCAACACCAACCATCTCAAGTTTTCCCGCTTTTTGAAAAACTATCGACCATAAATGTTCGGAGTGAATGTTCGGAGCGAATGTTCAGAGTGAATGTTCGGAGTGAATGTTCGGAGTGAACTTTCGGAGTGAATGTTCGGAGTGAATGTTCAAATCAAAGCAGTTCACATTGAATGTTCGAACTGCATGTTTGCACTGCATGTTTAGATTAAAGATTACACTTTCACGAAACGAATGTTTGTATTATTAAGTGTTAAGCGAGCGTTCAATTCGAATAAGCTCAAGTTTGAACTTAAGATTTGTATGATTGAATTGAACATTTTCAAGTTCAAACTGTATATCTAAACGTTTGAATTGAATATTCATGTTCTTTAATCGAATGTTTGAACTAAAAAAGCTAATGTTCAAATTGAAAAACTGAACTTTTGAATTGAAAAGTTGACAGATTAAAAAGGATAATTGCATATTAGAAACGAAACTTTTAATGTTGTGAAGAGTGAATTTTGGTGGTGATGGGACGCCATAGGATCGCACTAGGGGAAATTCAGACGGGAATGTGTTGAATTTCACACCTTCATCTGTCATCATATCTACTTTCGCAGTGCGACCGAGTAATTCGAATTTTTCGAAAAAATTATAAATCGTCCAAAACTTCAAAGAAGCCAAAGTGCAAGGGTGGGCGTGACCGACTTCGCCAATTTTATTGAAAACAATAGGTTTGGCTTCCGCTGTTAACAAGTCACGTGCGAAAAACTGCGCGGTAAAAATTTAATTCCTCGCCAACAAGCGATCATGGCAGCGGTCGTGGTTTCAGCTACGTTTCACATTCATATCAATATTATCCTCCGTATTACGGGAATCAGTTCTACCACATCAATCCTCCGTTCGGTCAGTTGAATAACTTGCCTGTAAACGAATCAAATTCTTAACAAACGTCGAGTAAACAGCCGCATTTCAGTGTTGTGGACACGAGAGCTAGCAGTCCGAGTACAGCCAGTAGCAGTAATTCGCCTTCGCCCCCGTCAGCCGAAATAAAGACAAAGAAAACTTACGATAAATGGTCTGAAGATGAACAAAAGGCACTGCTACGTCTTTGGGCTGACAAATTTGGAAGTTTAGAGAGCAAAGATGCCAGCACTACGCGTGAACTGAATGCAATGTTTTACACGAACAGGACCACAGACAAGATTCAAAAGAAAGTTAAGTGTAATTGCCCGAGAAAACCGGGCAGAACCAAAAGATCGAGGTCGGCCGATTCTCTCCTCCTTTTCATTGTTTGAAAGCTATCCGAAAAAATTAAGAACGGTGACATTTATAACCTTTGACAACTATTTGCTCCTGAGGTACGGAGACCTCCTAGTTTTTGGGGGTTGTGACCTTAAATTCTCTTGAAATTTTGCAAACTTTTGGCTTCTCAAACAAGCGTTTCTCCTCGATTCTGAAACTCATTACGATTTATGAGAATTGATTGGGACTACCTTTCTCCAGTAAGCCTTAAAGAATTCTCTTTGCCTCAAAGTTGTATTTTTTCTGGGATCTCAAACTTCGTCACCTCACACTTAAAAGCATTTATGCAAATTTTGGTCATTTTGGACAGTAATTTCTCAAAAAGTTTATGCTCATAATTTGTATAACAGCCATTTTCCTCAAGCCCAGTCGATGGTTTTTAAATTTCCGAAAAGTTAAAATTGGCTTTCTCAAAGCATTTGCAGCGCGAGGCTCGCGAAGTTTGAAATTTTTACCAAATTTCGTTATGTTTGCCACCATATTGTCACGTTCCAAGTTTGTTGTCATAGAGTAAAAAGAAAATTTAATCAATACAAAATATGCGTTACCTTGCCTGTATTTCAAACTCTTAGGGGGACTTGTACGGTTGATAGTTGGAAGCAGTGTATGTATATTAAGCCAAGATCAATAACGGAAAGTATTATGGACTTGACATTAATTTGTTAGTTACCGGAGATGTCGTTGTTAATTGCTGCGGAGCGAGCGTAGCGAGCGAGCAGCATACTAATCTCATCATTTGTGGGTACCCTGTGTCGCAAGAGTATATCTGATCGCTTTGGACTTTGACGCGATGGATGAATTTTGCGGCCTATAGTATTTGCGCTCAGCGGTAATCAACGAATGATGTGCGCTGTCACAGTCACGAGGTCGGGATCGGTATCTTTGCACGTTCGCCATGCGGTCGTTCTTCTGCTACAGGACATTGGATGAGTGAGGTAGGTTCCGAGGTTTATCATGTTAAATTCTACTTTATTCGCTCGTGGAAGTATTCATCAAGGTAACAATCGTTTTAGCGATGTTTCTAGAGGAAGACAGTGTGCTTTTATGAGTCTTTCAGCTTTGTTATGTGCCAATTCGAGCGATATTTTGACATGGACAACCGAAACTATCGATGGAATTTTAATCGAAGGAGATGTTATGTACCTTAAAGCTTTTGAAGAGCGCTCCATACCTGATGAAGAGACGATTTCCTTGAACTATCTGCCTGATCGAGTCCTTTCTTCAACGATAAGAACAGCCATTGAGACAGAACCAAAGCATAACCAAACTATTGACTTGTATCAACAGCCTAATATGGCAAACACTTATCAAAATGAAGCGCCCAACGCGGCACAAAATCGAAAACAAACGTCCAATGAGACAAATACTTATCAAAAGGAATTGCCCAACGCGGCACAAAATCAAAAACTAACACCAAATATGGTGAAAAATACTGATCTGCCTATTATGGCAGAGGCCAATGAGCCACAATCAAACTCACTTGTGACAAATATAAAATACAAAGATTTTTATCAGGGATCTATCATTGCTTTAGACCAGCAGAATGACTCACCATATGTTGATTTACAAACAGCCTTGATGAATACTTTGACCAGTGATAACTATGCATTTATAATTCTTGATGGTTATGTAATGGCTTTGATTAAACATACAGACAATTGTATATATGTTTTTGATTCCCATGCACGTAATGAATATGGTATGCCTGATGACAATGGCACTGCTGTTGTTATGAAATGTTTTGACATCACAAAATTAGATCAATACATACACTCAGTTGCTATTGAATTAAACAGTCAGATCTTTGAAATAGTGCCTGTTCAATTTTATATTGATGTTATCATGCCACAAAATTCAAACTCAAGTTGCAATATAAATCCACGTAAACAAAAAGTTGATAGTTTCACTAATATTACTAGCAAAGAAAAATATCTTGAAAAAGCAAGAATTTATAAAAAAAGGAAACTGTTAAGTGAAACACCATCCGAAAAAGAGACTAGACTTGAAAAAATGAGAGCATATAGGAAAAAGAGAAAGTTAACTGAGACACAAGCTGAAAAAATAAGTAGACAAGAAGCAATGAAAGCTGATAGTAACAAAAGGCGTTCGAATGAAACTGAACCTCAAAGGCAAAATAGATTAGATACACAAAATGCGTACTATAAAAAGAAAATTTCTGAAGAAACTGATAGTCAGAAACAGTGTAGATTGGAGAGCAGAAGGCAAAATTACAAGAGAAAAAAATTAGGAAATTCATCTAAGCTAAATGAGACAGATGCTAAAAAGCAATATTTAGATGCTTTTGACAGCACTGAAAATGGCATGTTGCATGAACAGAACTGGGCAAAGAGAAATATATCAAATTTTCACAAATCTATTTCTTATGCTGTTTTTAAATGTACTGTATGTCATGAAGCATGGCCTTTGAAATCAAAACCTAGGACTCCAGATACTTATGTATGTTCAAGATGTTCAAGGGATAAAAAGTGCCCCAAAAAATTTTCAGTTGAAAATGCAATGATTCCATCACCAGTGCCACTGCAGTTACAGGGTCTTTCTCAAGTAGAAGAAATGCTTATAGCTCGTGCTCTTCCTATTATGAGAGTTTATATCAAACCAGGAGGACAAAGGGGTTACTCTGGGCATTGTATTAATTTACCCCAAAATGTTAAAGACCTTGCTTTGTCATTGCCTCGATATCCTAAAGACTTATCTGTAATAATTGTAAAGGTTAAAGGAAGAAATGATACTTTTAAAGATGTAAATGTACGACGGCAAAAAATTTGTGATGCATTAGCTTGGTTAGTTCAAAACAATCCACACTATTCTGATGTACAAATAGATCATGAAGCTTTGAATACATTACCAGACAATGGTACACCTTCTGACCTATTAACTGTTGAAACAGATGAAAGTGTCAATTTTGATAACAGTGAGCCAGAATTAGGTCCACCAACTGATAATCCCAGTGAGGATAGAGTATACAATGAATCTACTGAAATGAGTAGTTTTCTACCTGTTGGTGAGCAACAGGAACAGGAAGTTGAAGCTGTTAGACAACAGCTGTCAGGAGATGAGCCGATGTCATGGCCTACAGTAGATGATCAACCTTTGAATGAATATCAAACTCTTTTTTTAGCAACTATGGCATTCCCTACATTATTCCCTGATGGTAAGGGAGATCCTACTAATCAAGCATTGACTAGAGATGTTTCTCTTTTAGAAAGGGTTAGACACTTGATAAAGTTTGCTGAGAAAGTTGACGGGAAATGGGCATATCGTTTTGCAAGACATCCAAGGTTTTCTTACTGGGCTTTAAATATGATTCAAAGAAAAAGGACCCTTGAACAAACTGAATCTTTTTGAAACAAAACCCTAGTGAGGCACATCTGACTATCGATGAACTTCGTGAAATGGCAGGAAATAATGATTCCACTTCATTCATGTCCAAAGTATCTAGATATGTTGCTAATATTGCAGGTTCAAATGCTTACTGGCATAAAGTAAAGGAAGATTTAAAAGCTATTGTAACTAATGTTGGTACTCCAACTTTCTTTTTTACATTTTCATCTGCTGATATGCATTGGCCTGAACTCCATTCTTTATTTTATGATAGCATTGATTCAGAATTATCCAGCCAAGATAGGCGTCAAAATGTTATTGACAATCCTCATATTGTTGACTGGTTTTTTACTCAGAGATTAGAAAGCTTTGTAAAATACTGGCTGTATGACACACTTGATGCAAAATGGCATTGGTACAGGTTTGAATACCAAGGTAGAGGTAGTATTCATTGTCATGGTACTGCTAAGCTTAACAATGACCCTGGCTTGTGTGATTTGACTAAGATTGCATTAAAGGGTTACTTAGCTCAGAAATTCAAAGATGAAAACACTGTAGAGGATTCATCTGAACTAGACCAGGATATCGAAGCTGGTAACAAAGCTGCCCAAACTGCATGTAAGTATGTTGATTGGTTGTTATCAACAGTGAACCCAAACCCACCTGATGAGGACATGTGGATAAGACCAGATGTTCATCCATGTCAAAAACAATATAAAGATATTCCTGAATGGGATATCGACTCTGACTATGTTGACCTTCTGAACATGGTACAACGTCATACACGTTGCAGCACAAATTATTGTTTAAGGAAGAAAAGCAATGAGAACGAACTGAAATGCAGATTTCATTTTCCCATTAGTCATTGTACCCAGACAAAACTAGAATTTGAAAAAGTGCATACTAAAAATAGTAATATGCACCAATACCGGGCAAAGATTGTTACTAAGAGAAATGACTCTAGGCTGAACAATAACCAGCGCCTTCAACTACAGGGCTGGAGAGCTAACTGTGACATTCAAGTAGTTATTGACCATTATGCTTGTGTAGAATATCTCACTAAATATGCTGCAAAAGGTGAACCAAAATCACCCTTATTAAAGCAAGCATTCAACTCAATTGTACAAAATGCCAATGCAAGTAGCAATCCTCACAAAGCTATCAAGAAAGTTGTCATGAAAACTCTTGGTGAAAGGGACTATGCAGCACAAGAAACAATGCATCACTTGCTTTAACTTAAACTGCACAGCTCTACATTCAACGTAATGTTGGTCAGTCTAAATGGTTCACGCAAGGTAAGAATTAACAGATCAGAAAGTAATACAGATACTTCATGCACAAGCAACTCATTGCTTGATGTATATGCCAACCGTCAGCGATATGACAAGTCCCAATATGTTCTAAACATGAACTTTGTACAGTTTGCAACAACATTTAAACTAAACAATAGCAAATTGGAAAAATTGCCTGATAATGTGATCCCTCGTATTTGGCCTACATATTCTTGCAATCCCAAGGGTCCAAATTTTTCTTTGTATTGTAAGTATCAACTTCTAAGGTATAAGTCTTGGATAATAAGTGAAAACAATGTCTGGGGAAGTGATGAGCCAACTGATGAGACATTTATCAGTTCATGGCATGATTTTTTGCAAACAGAGTATGCACAAACCAATGTACCTGACTGGTTTGACAAGTTACAAAATGTTATTCAAAATCAAGAGATTGATGTAGATGAGCCTGCTGATGCAGAGCCCAGCAATCGCGAAGAGTGGATGATAATATCTGACAGACGTGTGCCTTTTGAATATGCTGGTGAATAATCTGAAGAAAATCATGATTGGCAACGTGACAGACTCGGATACACTGACCAACAAATAGGCGAAATGCCTACATGGATAAAAACTAAAAAGGAACAGTCCTCAAATTGTACCAATGAAAACAGTAATGCAGTAAATATAAATACGTTCAGTGAAATGCAAAGACTTGCTTATGATATTGTTAATGCTCATCAGCAGGATGAGTCTAATGATAAAGATCCATTGTCTCTCATAATCATAGGTGTAGCTGGTACAGGTAAAAGTTACCTCATCAATGCCTTACGTAACCTATTGCAGAATAAATGTGCTGTAACAGCCACAACTGGGAAAGCATCATATAACATTAAGGGAGTTACAATACATTCATTGCTAAAACTACCTGTGGGTACTAGAGGCAATAAAGACTTGACTGGCCAAACCTTATCGAGACTTCAAGAGAACCTCAAAGATATTAATTATATACTTATTGATGAATATTCAATGTTAGGACAGACAACATTTGGCTGGATTGATAAGCGTTGTAAGCAAGCTACAGCCTTTTATGATAAAGTACATGGTGGTATTTCAATAATTTTGATTGGTGATCCTGGTCAACTGCCACCAGTTGCAGATAAACCACTATATCATGCTCAACCTTCTAATGCAATTGGTGAACAAGGTTATTTAATTTATCAAATGTTTGACATGTGGTGAAGCTAACAGTAAATCAGAGAATTCAGGGGTCTTCTTCAGAGCAACAACAGTTCAGAGATTTATTGCTAAGATTAAGAAAGGGTGAATCATCTATTGAAGATTGGCAGTTATTGTTAACTCGCCAACCATCTTGTGTAGGAAATATTGCTGAATTTGATGATGCTACTAGATTATTTTACAGTAATGAGGAAGTTTCTCTCTACAACCATGACCAAATAAATAAACTTCAGCAACCCTGTGCTAATATAAATGCACGTCATTCATCAGCTACAGCCAAGAGTTTACCTTCTGATGAAATGTCAGGCCTACAACCATCAATTTTTCTTGCTAAAGGAGCTAAAGTCATGTTGACAATCAATCTGTGGGCAAGTGTTGGCCTTTGTAATGGAGCAACAGGAACAGTTGTTGATATCATTTATGCAACCAACCACCAACCACCTGATTTACCTATAGCTGTATTAGTGAAATTTGATGATTATAGAGGTCCGTCGTTTAGTACAGATTTACCATCATGTGTACCTATTTGCCCAATCACTGTGTCAGCTCAGTCACTGGAGGGTGTTCATGAAAGACAACAACTTCCTCTAAGACTTGCTTATGCTCTAACTATCCATAAGACTCAAGGACTTACTTTATCAAAAGCCTGGGTAGACATTGGTAAATCAGAGAAAACTCCCGGCATAGCATATGTAGCTATAAGTAGAGTCAAAACCCTGTCGTCTCTAGTTATTGAACCGATGACCTTTGAAAGGTTAACAAGTATAAAATCATCTGCAACATTGCAGTACAAGCTTGAAGAAGAATCTAGGTTAGATCATATAGCAGAATCAACAAGTAGGACCTTTCATCATACTTAAAAAAGATTTTATTCCATGTTATTTAAAAAACAAGAGACAAAAACATTTTTTTCATTACTCAGTAAGTTGAGTAAATGTTATCAAATTATAACTACTTATATTTACTCAGTAGTATTTTTATTTTTCTTTCTAGAGCCATTTCTGATCATTATGGAAGGTAAGTGTTATTAATTTATTCAAATTCCTCTGCTTCAGTAATGTAACATAGCCATACATATCTATGTCGTTCAATTTAAATACATTGGGATATGGAAAGCACAAATGATTTTCTCATAAATAGTGTTTTTTTCTCTTCCTTCTTCAATTCTCTCCATGTCTTTACCTTGACATTTCATTCACAAATATATTTTTCTTTGATTGATAGATACCAAAACACAAGAACTTCAACAGGAAGATATGATAGGTATTTATAAATGTTTTTGTTCAGTACATTCATATTGAAACACATACAACAAAGACTAGTGTAAAATAAAAGAGAACCATTGAGACTACTTACATTGCATTCAATATATTTAACTAACTTATTATAATTTATAATATATGCATAAGTGTGTATATTTACACATGTATGTTTTAGTTATAAAATAAAATTTTTGCAAATGACACAAAATTTTGTAATGTTATATTTACGCCAGACAAATTTAATTTGTTGTTTTACGAACCTGCTGAACTTAATTTTTTGAAAAATGGAAAAAATTGTAATTT
>JANCMA020388543.1:0-11300 GCA_024336925.2 Zoanthus solanderi
TAAAAAGTACTAACTGGTACGTGGTATTGATGAAACGTAAAACATAAATAAAGAACTATCTTTTCAGAGTTCGTTTGCGACTTATATAAGGAAGGAAAGGGAGAGGGATGGGATAATAACAAACTTTTACAATTCAATTGTGCCCCCCCAATAATTTATTGCTTCCGCCGCTCATGCAGCCTGTCGAAATATATTTGAGTGACAAACGTAAATAAGTTCAGAAAAAACATTCAACTGTAACAGCTTGGTTCACTTGCATTGACAACATTCTTCACAAAAGTAAAAGTAACGCATAGCCGTTTACAGTAGTTTTTATCTTTTAAAAAAAGCTAAACCATTTAAGAAAGAAATAGTTTTTGACTTAAGATCTCTGCAGACATTTTGAAAACATTGAATTTATAATAATGACAAGCTAAGATACAGTACTGTATTTGGAAATCATAAATGAACTTTAATTGCAGGATTTGATGACTCAAAGTTGCACTCCAAATTATTCAAATTGTTATAGACTGAAGTAATTTACACCATCACCAATCCGATCCATTATAAACCTCACAAAGTTTACACTGAAAAGTTTTTATCATGCAAACATCTTACTTCACCAATTAGTTGAGAATTCATTTTTTCAAAAATTCAATAAATTCTGTCAGTTCTGTTTCATCCTTTGAAACATTTTTAAATTTAAAGACAAAGATACAAACTCTTTTTTAATGGTTATACTACTGCTCTACAGTGGTAACAAAAAGGTTTAGAAAAGATTTTCTTGTGAGCATTTTTAGATATTATATTAAAGGTACTGCTCAAAGCTTTCATTGTGTTTGAAAGTATGATATTACTGTAAATATAATTAGCTTATATTTAAGTCATGTCAAAAGTTCCCAATTCTTGAACAATGAAGACCTGGAAGAGTTTGATATTTGACAAAAATGCAAGAGAAAAATTTCTCAGTAGTTAAACTACTGTATTTGCCTTAGACTTTTGTTTGAGTATTTTATGATATTTACTGTAAGTCCTGTCATATCAATCCAGTTTTCATTATCTTTTAAGAACACCGAAGTCACTTTTACAAAATGTTGCTTTTGTTTGCATTCTATTTTCAAGTGCTTCACGGAAGAGTTCACAAATTCAAAGCTTAAAATGTTTATATAAAATCGCTTTTGGTTAAAGAATGTAAAGCATTTCGTGTCTAAAAATGCAAAGTTCGATAACAAATTTACTGTACATAGCAAAAGAATGGCATGTTGACTAAGCGAGAGTGTTCATGATGGCAACAAACTTGTCTTATATGTTTGTCAATGCTGTACTTGAAGAACCGAGTTGAAGAACATGTACTGTAGTGCACTTTAGTAATTTAACATTGTTGATGATTAAGAATGCTTGTGATCAGCTCGTGATCATTTTATCCCAAGCACACCTGTGACACCGATCATGATCTGCTCGTGATTGGATCGCAATAAATGTACACATGTTTCTGAGCAGCACTGTAGCTCATTCATTAGCTGAAATGTTAACAATGTGATAGGTAAATTATTATGTGGATAAAACAAAATATATAATATTTATGTATAATTCAAATTTCTATTCATTTACCAAGAAGCAAGAGTCTGGCCATTGACCAGACTTACATAAAATTAAAATGTACTGAAAATTCATTTATAAATAATAAATGAAAGTAATATCAATTCTATAGTAAAACACTCTGCTATGAACATGCACATGTCTTTCATGATCTGAAGGAAAACACAAAATTTGAGAGTTTCAAACAAAGACAATATTGATGTCCATGTTTATTGTAGCTTGAACTGCCAATAGAAATTGATCATGTACCAGCAAAACACTGGTTTTAATGATTTTTGGGCATGCAATCATAAGCATTTCAGACAGCAATCCATTAAACACAGTGTATGCTAAGAGGTGCACAAGCAATTGCTATATGCCAATCAGTGAGAAGTGTTTCAAAAAATGTTAATACACACTTACCTCTATTAACTATTTGTCCTGTTGCTATAGCAGCAATCAAGCCAAGGGGAATACCTAAATTGTGCAGTTAAAAAAATTAATTACAGTTACATGTAGAAAAAAATAATATGGATATACACATACAACAGATATAAATAATTAAAGAAATTTTCATATGTTAAATAATATAATGCACTAGGGTTTAATACAGCTGTATCTATGTCAAATCAACTAATATATTATTATAAAAAATGTTTCACTAGTTCCTAAGAGTGCTCAATACACACTGAGGTAAAAGCTAGATAAAATCATTCATGCGGAGCTTGTAATTGGTTGAGTAAAATTTGTTCTCAAGCTGGCATTTCATGACTATCTAGCTCGGACCTTTTGTTAAGCAAAGAACTTTTTTCTGCTTTAAAAATGTAAAACTTTTCATTTAGACAAAGGTTGCAGCTTGATTCGTTTCCTTTGTATGCCCGTGCTCTTGTCACAATTGACCATTCAATGCTGTGGTTGATGTTTTTGTCCTTTAGTTACCAAATGTATTTGGAGAGAGCCGTGTCGTGTTTGTGTGGGCACGAAATGCCGGCATGAGAACAAATTTTATGTGACCAATTACAAGCCCCACACGAATGGCTGTCCTACACAAATAAAGTGATCAGAATTTAAAATTTTAGTCTGATGATCGCATCAAGTATGAAACTGCATGCAGTAAAAACTTTTTTTAATGTTTTAAAGCTTTTCTATCTCATTTTGTATGATCAATCAACTATATAATATAATGGCCCTCACTTTAAATCTCACCTTAAAAAAGAATTCCAAATGTAACTACATTGTATTACGTATCATCAAAATTTGAATTTCTATTTTGGAGCGTAACAAAACACAAATCTGACACTACTTTCAGAGCTTTATGGAGCTGAAACCAATTGTAGAATTGCACACAATTTAGGCATTCTGCTGATGAAAAGTAAATGTTTTGCTTTTTTTGTCAGCAGCATTCTAGTTGTGTCTGTTCAAATATCTATTGTGTACAAAAATGTATCTCAAAAATTTAACAATCTGTAATTTTCCACATTTATTAATTAGAAGAACAGGTAAAGATCAGAATTAAAGCAAAATACTGTTCTTTAAAATAAATAACTTTAAGGTGAAGAACTATATTCACTTTTATTTGATAGAGTTTGGAACAGATAATTTTTTTTGCAGAAACAAAAGTCTATAATACATAGATCAAATAGTGGAAAATAAAACAAACATTTTATTGCCTAGCTATAATATATAGAAACCTGACCTCAAGTATCACCATAAAATTGTTCCTAACCAATGTTGAAGGGCCATTGTTTAATTACAAAGCAAAATGTCAATAAGCAAAACTACAATATGATCGACTCTTCAGATAAAATTAATATTGAGTCCTGGTGACTACTTTTAACTTAACTCTTTGGTTCACAATTGGCAAACATGAAGAGGAGACCAAGAATGTAAACCAAAATAAAATCAAAAACAGTATTTTGCTTTATTTGTGATCTTGAGCTGTAATTAGAGCTAAGAAAAAGTTCAAGTTAAACTTGGCAAACACTTATTTCTCAAAGATCAATGATAAAACTCAAAAACGTTTACTAAAAATCTCAGTTGAGATTGGGTTATAACATCAAGAAAACATAAAATATAATTTCACTTGACATTCCACGTTCTGACCACATGGAAAGACTATAGTAAAACAATTAAATAATAGAAATTCCAGCATGTACTTCACAAGTCAAGTTTTCACTCTTATTTACTCACTAACTTTCTTACATTTTATAATTTCCACGTAATGTGGGTCTCATCTTCAAAATAGAAATGTAACTATTGAAAATCTACAGAAACTACAGAAAATCTAAAAGCACTTGAAGAGTGTGTGGGAGAATCTGAAATTTGATTGATTAAGGCACATTGTATGAGATGGTGTATAACATTTGCATGTTGCTGACCACAGACCCTAACCTTAATAAATAACATAATCCCTAACCCTAATAAATAACCCTAACAGGTTAGGGTCATGCACTTATCATACTTCCTTAAGGGCTGACCCTCGGGACAACCCCATAGATTGGTTTCAAAGGCCCTACAAAAGCCTACTAAGCTTTGGGAGTATAGGGCAACAAATCTTGGCAAAAGCCCCTTTCCCAGGGGACAGTCATGAGCATTCCTTTTAACACTAATTGTCTTTACAGCTCCAATAAATAAATGTTTTCATCTTCTTGGCATGGGTCTTGGTAATTTTGATTCATCTTCCATGAGGACTTTTATCATTTGATTTTCATCTATCCCAAGCTTTCTCTTCGCTTCAGTTGATTTCCAGAACAGAAAAAACCAATAAGCAAAATAAACTCAAACAAACAATTCAATATTAATCGACTGCAAGCAAGCCAAGACTAAATACTAACTGTACGAAATTCTCACCATTAAATACAAAATCTGCAAAACTGTCTCTTCTAATGTCCAATGCTTTATAAAATGGCATTCTCGTATGAATACTTTTAAAATGACACAGAATTTTATCAATAATTGTCCACACAAATCTGCAGTACAAAATGAGTTAAGAAAGAAAAAAGTTATGAAAAAAGTGGGAAAGCTGCAACGGCTACAGATTTCCATGTGCCTGTGCTGTGTAAACAGCTGATCAAGGCACAATAAATCCTGTGAGTGTATCTGTTGTGGTTCAAATTTAATCTTTGGTTTGAATTTATTTAAACCAGTTTAAAATTTTTGAACCAGTGTAGAATTTTCAAACCAGTTTAAAATTTTAAAACTAGATATGGAATTTTTTCTAACTAGTGGTAAGAAAAGAAAATATTTGAGAACTTGCATCGATTGCTTGTGTGGCCTACTGGTAGTGATAGTTGACATGAAATCCAGAGTATAGAGGTTCAAATCTTGGTGAGTACAAATAAAACTTCTTTGTGAAAAAAATGTGGTTGATTAATGTGTGTGAGGGGTGGGGTGCAATAGTTGGGTTAGGGGTGCAGTGTACAGGTGGGAAACAGGGTTAGGGTTGGGATTAGGGTTGGGGTTAGGGTTGGGGTTAGGGTTGGGGTTAGGGTTAGGATTAGGAAAGCTGGAAGAGAAGTGGAGAAAAAAAGAAAAAAAAACGAAAATACAACAAAAGAACAAAATGTTTTTATTCAATTCAAAATAGATAAAACTAAGAAAACTAAAAAAAACTAGTTAGAATTTTTTATTGGTCGGAAAATTTTAAACTGGTTCGAAAAATTCAAACCAAAGGTAAAATTTGAACCACAACATATCCCCAGGGGTTTAACATTCCTTGCAAAGGATAACCAATGCCCCACCCTCACAGGCAATGTTTTTACCCAAAACTGACTAATTCCCTACTAATTCCCTGTGTGTCCTGCGGGTGTCCCAGGGGTCAACCCCCAGGAAAGCCGATGATATTAAAGTACATTAGGGTTTAGTTGTAAGGTTTGGGTCTGCAGTCTTCAGATGTCATACACCGCATATGAGATAGCTGTAAGCAGGAGCAGCGAAGCTGGGGGGCTAGGGGGTACCGTAGTTCACCCACTTTTTTCCACAGTAACAATTTAAAAGGAATAATAATTATGAAAGCCGGGAAATTGTTTTTTGATAAAGGCACTCAAAAGTCAAGGATATATTCTGCATAAAGATTGAAATTTGAAAGGTAATGAATCTCTGTATAATAGATATTCATATTTCACTTTGATTTAATAGAGAGACTAGACAGAATCCTATTACATGTAGCTGTAAATCATTTTGTAATGCTTAACAACAATAGGCAAAGAAAGTTTGGAAAATTCACATTAAGTTTTGTATGATTTTGCATTATTTTGTCATTTTCAGTTATTGATTGTGAGGTTGGGACCAAAGCCTTCTGTTAACAGATCATTGTAATAAAAATACGCTGTGTCTCGGTGTCTGGCAATTGATAAATTTCTCAAAATTACATCAAATATACCACGATATAATCCTTATCCCAACCCTTTCACCATTTCTCCTGTCCATGACAGTGATTTTGAGAATTTTTGGTTGCTCATAAAGCAAGGTTTATACTTCCGATATTTTGCATTGTTGAGAAAATATAAAAATATTGAAAGTATATATAAACATCGCTATACGAGTAACCACAAAATTCTCGAAATCACTGTTAGGGTTAGGAGTAATGGTTAAAGTTGGGGTAATGTATATCTTGGTATATTTGGTGTAATTTTGAGAAATTTATCAACTGTCGGACACCGAGATACTTGGATAAGACGTATCAACTCGCCCACTCTGGCCACTATGTCAGTGCTCATGATCACGCGTGACTGTTTACTAAAGGTATGTTTTTTAAAACTTTATAAAATTTTACTTCTAAATGTTAACGGCTTCGAAGTTATCTTCATTGTAGCAATTTTTTAAATTATTCGTACCCCTGAAATACAAACTATTAGTCCGACATTCCTTCAAGACAGCTTTTTCTTCTTCTGATAACTGAAAAAAATCAACATAATAAAAGTTTTACAGTTCGAGAAATTGAACTATAATAAAAGAAGAAAAAAAGTACAAACCTGAATATTTACGGGCTTTGTTTCATTTACGTAAGTTCCACGAGACCTATCGGCCATTTTTTGGGTTGTTTAGCACTTCGTATAAGGAAAACATAAGTAATCATGGGTTCTCTTCATGCTGGGTTATACAACGTATACGGATGATACAAAAAGGGCACTGCCTTTTTGCTAACTTGTCAGTTTTTACGGAAATTTTGAACTGTGGCATATGCAGGGACAGTTTTAGTTTCATATTTTTCTGTGAAAAATATTTTTTTTGTGTGGACAACGGAGCTTTCAACATTTTTGACATATCATCGCTGACATATGGTGCTAAACATTTGTAAAAATATTGCACACTCTAGCAAATTTTAATATATAAGCTTACCTTTTCCATGCTCGTCATGCGGATGTGACGACACTTATTTATGGCGTGCATTTCTGTGTCATTTCTTCTATTTAATATTTTAGATTTGAAGATCCGTTGATCAAAACCACAATATTCTGTTACTACTGCTACGATATTTGGATTCAGCAGAAGTGAGACAAGGTCGGCAGGTATGCTGAATTTCATTGCAATTGTTTTTATTGGTTTCATGGCGTGTCCGCAGTGACATCTCTTTAGCTGGGTAAAAATTTATAATTTTTGATTCTGAAAGTTTGAATTGTTTTCTTCTTATTATATAAACGTAGCATACCGCTGAAAAAACTCAGTAAATTTCAAAACGTTGAAGTTTTTAGAAAGGAGTGATAACTTAGATGCAGGCATCATGATGAAATATATTTTGTTGATTTAATGCAGGTTATATTCTGTTCGCAGATTACTCGTGTCACAAAGACAGAATTGGCGAGCAATTGGTGTTTTTATTTTTATTTTCACATATAAGAGAATTTTAGTACTAAAAACAGTTTGCATGACTGGACAGAAACTCCAAAATATCCGAAATCTTAAAGTTAAAGGTTCAGATTGTAATTTACCTAAGAATCTATTTGAAGATAGCCTTCAGCGATGCAATTTTATTAACAAGTTTGAATATCAAAGAGATATGTTCAATTAATTCGAATATTGTAGTTAAAGATTCAAATTACTGGTAAATTGATGAAACATAACTATAAATATATTCATGAGAGAGTTTAGGTAGCTTAGCAAGGGTTGTGTAAGTTTAAACTATAAGCCTTCATAGATTCAACATCGACATGTTTATTTGCAACTCTACTAGAACCGTTTGCAATTACATTTTTGCTTTCCTTCTCGTGTATGGTGGTACAAATGTTTAGGTACTGAGACAATAAAAATTGATGTAATGTTGGTTGTTACATGTTTCTTTACACACTAAGCATACAGCAAATCATAACTGTGTGTAAATGCCAAACACCTTGTGCAAGCCAAATTTTTTACCATGTGTCAACAAAATCATGTGATTATATATCTGTCTTTGTTGGCCCATCCAAGTGTGCACATTACATTACATTTTGCTCAGCACACTTGAGGTTTTTTCAGTATACTTACAATACCTCACATGGCTCTATATGTGCTATGCCGTCTGCTTCAGATTCTTACTTGTAGGCAATAATACATACTTCAAGTTTATGGGGTGAATTTGCTTTGCAAATGCATTAAATTAATAAACTTGACTGATAAATTTTGATGAACCACAGTCAAAATACTGTAGGATTACGTTTCAAAAACAAAACCAGAATAAATTATTCTATTGAGAACAAATACTTTGTTTGTTATTATTTCAAAATTGTTAGCTTAGAATTATTAGTAAAAATACTTGGACCATGCAATGTAAAATGTTCATAATAGCTAGAAAATTAGGATTTGTGACTATTGGTGCACACTTATCTGACCTATACATTCAAAAATGAAATTTACAGTTTTTAAGGGAAAGTAATTAAGTGTTAGGAACTTAACTGAATATTGAATCTGTTACATATAAAGCTACCCAGAGAAAGAAAATTGTGTGATGTAACAGTTCAACTTAATTTTGGATTTGTAGGTGCAAACTGTCAGCTGTGGTGTGATGATGAAACCTACTGAATGGCTTTTCATCTTTGTGTTGGTATTCAGAATTGCTTCACACAGCATTTCTGGCAAGCGTCGGCAAGTTTTTTTGAGTAATTCTGATCTGACAAACATTGCAGTAGAGAACAGGACTGGTGTTGTTTATCTTGGAGGAGTAAACAGCATCACCAAGTTGTCTCCTGATTTGAAACTATTAAAAGCTATAAAAACTGGGCCCTTGAATGATAATGAGAAATGCTTTCCACCAGACGTTATGTCAAGTTGTAAATTTAAGAGGAAATTAACTGATAATATTAACAAGATTTTGATTTTATATGAACAGAAGGATCAGCTAATAGCTTGCGGTAGTGTGTACAAAGGCTTTTGTGAGATGCGAAATCTTTCAACACTGGTGTCACTGAAATGGACTGGCTATTTTATTGCATCAAGTGATAATCATTCAGCAGTTGGAATGATAGCTCCAAGCATTAATGGTAATCTGAAATTTTATGTTGGAGCATCCTGGACCAAATCAGACATTGAATTAGGTAGAAATACTTTTGGGGTATATGCTTTTGTGTCTAGAAATATTGAAATAGACAATGAAAAGTTTGGCTTTGGGTTGTTGACATTAAGCATTGATGATATTGGAGTTGACATGAAGAATGTAAAGGATGGATGGAATATTAAGTGTCAGTTTGTTTTTTCAAGTGGCTTTTTTAGTTATTTTGTTTTTTCTTTTGGGGAAAATTCGCAAGCAAAACAAACTGCAATAGGTCGTGTATGCCAAAAACGAGGAACATATGATTCATATGTTCAAATTCCACTTGAATGTAAGTCTGCCAATGGAACCAATTATAACCTGATACAGTCTGCAGTTGTGAGCCAAGCTGGTGCTGCTCTTGCTGAAAATCTGGGAATTAAGGCAAACAAGGATGTTTTATTTGCAGTTTTTGCAAAATCAGATTCATTAACTTCATTCAGCCCATCATCAGAGTCAGCAGTATGTGTTTACTCTGTGGAAGAACTCGACAAAACATTTCGAGAGAATATTGAGTTATGTGTTAAAACACAAGTAAAAAGCAAGGAGCTGCCTTGGTTAAAAATGACAAGTGACAAATGTGTGGCTGAGGTAGGTACTTTGTTGTATCTTAATCTAATGTTTGCTTTATCAGCTTTGGTCTATCCTTAAACATTTTAAACTCTTTTTTATAATCCATTGCACTTGTGTATCTGCTCAGGTGGCTGCAACGCTTGCTCTTGACCAAAATCCTCTTTCAAATGCTTCACCATAATTATGTTTTCTCAGTTCTTCATACAGTTTCACCTTATCCGCATTAAAATTAATAGTGTGTAAATCAGTGCTTGTCGTTTGAGGCACGTGATTGCACTCGCACACCATCGCGCACCTAAAATCGATCCAAGAAGAGCAAAAAACAGGGCATCGCAAAAAATCACTTGTCTTAGAGTTATAGACTGTATATTTGAATCCTCTGTGATTTTCTGCTCAAAGTTCAAAATTTTGATCCATACATTTCTGTAATATATTGCAAATAAACTTAAAAATTATTTTGTAAAGATGTCACGGATCTTCGCTCCCACATGTTTTTTTAAGGCAACATAATGATTTTCATTGGTCTCTTTAGTCTCCAATTATGTTCAACCTTTTAGTGTTTACTGAAATAAGTGATTGCACTGGCATGTTGCAAACAGAGCTTAAGTTCTTTTCATTCATGTGCGTTGGGCAAATTAATTAATTTTTTTTTTGTTAAAAAAGCATTCTCAGTGATGTAGATAATAGCTGGTACCCGGTCAGAATGACCGGCTATTCTGGCTCTGTGACCGGCTGTTTTAAAATGAAAATAATACGAAGTTTTCATTTTTGACAAATATTAAATCAAATGTGGTTGAACCTTTATCGTTTATTTTGTTTCATAAATTTCCACCAAAGAAAGAGTAATGATGTCTGGAAATTACTGTGGGGGAATCCTTCACTCGACCGTGTTGTTTGATCAGACGCATGCTTGATTCGCTCAACGCAACAGATTTTGTTTACAACGAGCCGGTGATGCATGTCTGGGCACATGAGCCAGCTTGCAAGCTGGCTAGGCAAGATTAAATCCGTGCCCGCCTGTAATTTTTTCTTGACTGGCTATGGCAAAACATATCTACATCACTGATTCTACACAAAATATAATTGGATCCTGCTTCTGAAGCCATGAGAGAATTTCATCCATTTTCAAGAATATATATTTAAAAGCTTTTAATTGTGATGGGTATTGTGCAATCAATTGTGGACCATTGTGCAAATTTCATTGAGCACGTTCAGTGATAAATTGTAATGACAGATAACACACATACACTGCAAACAAATCATCTATTACAAATAAAAGAAGCCTGTTATTATATTGAACAGAAATGACGTAAAAACAGTTGTCAGTGTTTTTCTCATTTTTCATTGTACTGTATATTTTAAAATTACAGACACCAACTTCACAATAGTTTTGTACTTGTAAAGTTTCAACCATCAGCTTCAACTGTCTCCTTAAGTTAAGTGAACACACAAATATCAGTTGACACCATTTGAACTAGTTTATAAAATTGATATACGTACTTCTTTTCAACTTTCGAAAATGTGTCACTTCATTTTCTTTCTCTCATTCAAGTTTTAAAGTTTTGCACATTGTTTTGCCCATGCAAGACAACTGAATATTTTGAAACTGATGCACCTTGTATGCCTTGTTGAAGACGGGAAGGAGGGGAGGGGAGGGGGGGGAGGAATT
>JANCMA020388644.1:0-11299 GCA_024336925.2 Zoanthus solanderi
GAGAGAGAGAGAGAGAGAGAGAGAGAGAGAGAGAGAGAGAGAGTGCTCGATACCAAAAAGTAGAGCTAAAATTATAGTAAATTGTTTAAATCAGGCGAATCGCAACGCTACACGAAATAGTGCTGTAGCGAGAACTGTATCCAGAATTGATTTAAACGATTTACTATATATAGTTACACATTGGAGGATTGCATTTAATTTGTATATATATTTTCAGAATTCAAAATTGATTCATTGATTTACTGCAACAGTTCTGTTTCGTATGATTAAGGTTGATCACATACATCAGGCAGGTTACAATGAATGATTATAAGGCAAATGGTTAATAATTATCAGAACTATTGTTTGTTTTAAAATTTAAAATTTTTGAGAGCGTATTTGTTCTTGTGTGGGCATTTGCTGGCTAGTTCATTTCGTTTATTTAAGCTGCATGGTTGTTTTCTGCAGTTTATAATAAATTTCTCTTAAAGGCATAAACGGCTACACTTCTTGCTGGTATCTATACGGTTGACATTTTTAAACTATTTTCCATTGTATTTGAAATGGTTTTTTAGAGTCTTTCAATTTCCAAATGTGCTTTGAAAGTTCAGTTTCGTTTCAATTTCTCAAAGCACATTTGAAAATTGAAAGACTCTAAAAAACCGTTTCAACAAACCTCGGCAAAGTTTGTGACAATTCTCGAGCAGGTGCGTCTCAAGTTTTCACTGATCTGCTCTCGAATTCTCCCAAACGTTCGCCTCGGTTTTTACCAGGCAATGAAGGCACGGAAAACTTGTTTTATTTCTTAAATATTACATTATGGAGTATCCCAGACGCGTCCAGCAACATTTTTCAACGTTTCGTCTGCCTTCTCTTCTATTTAAAAAATAACACATATATATATAACTGACTGATCTTTAAAATGTCCTGAAAAAAAGTGTTGATTTATTTTTTTTTAAAAAATGTCCTCGGTAAACTATTAAGTTTCAGATCCATTTCCAATACTTTTCACGCTGCCCTCAGTGCATGTCACAGTTCCAATTTATTTTCCCTCCGATGACATTATTATCCCGTACGAAAACAAGAACACGAGTTTCTTGGGGCTTGCAACACAACTAAACGCACGATTTAGCAAAAAGTTCCTGCATGGTTGCGAACTAAAGTCCCACAGATCTTGCGTCAAAAGGTGTGGAATTTGGGAAAGAGATAAATTCGGTCTCAAGTGTTATTGTGACGAGATTTGTAGGGAGCTCGGAGATTGTTGCTATGACTACTACAGCAGGTAAGAAACCACATGATCGTTAATAACAAGTGTTCGTTTTTTTTTAGTTGTTGTAATGTAAAAATCTCACATTCTGTTTGAAATGCAATAATATTTTTTTGGACCGAGTTAAAAATACTTAACAAGAAAAATTAAACAAAAGGTTATACATGTCAACTGATGCTTCCGATGACGCTTACAGTTGTCGCTTACAGTGAATTACTAAGCGTTTTCATGTAAGGGTTAGCGCAGGTTTCAATTCGTGTTTTCTTTACAAATAGACGCACTGGTAACACAACGAACCAGAAATCTTAACTTTTCTGGAGGCGAAAACAGTCGCGATTCATGACTTCACGAACTTAAAGCAAGAATTTGTAACAAACTTTTTAAAATAAACACCTACAATATTAAAATAGCGTTGTTCAAAAATAGAAAAGAAATCACCAAAAAAGTTGTATATGAAGAAAGGTAAAAATTAGAACTTTAAAAATTAACGCGAGCAGAATAATTTTCGGGAGCAAATAGCAAAACCTTCAACAAAGTTTTCAAAAGCTGAAAATTAAACCGTAAAAGAAAATTTAACACTTTACTTTGTTTCCGAATTACTCGACAGTCCCTCGGGAAATAACTTTATATTAGTGGTTGCTGTAATCGTTTTTTAAGCCATAAATTAGTAAGAAATTAAAATTCTTGCATAATGCTTACTAAATATGGATATTCGTACAACCTGAAGTTGAACGGTATAGACCACTTTCATAAATGGCGACTTTTTAAAAATTCTTTTGTATTTATTGCCAGTTTTCACCTGACGTCTTGGCTGCCATGTTGGTGTACTGTTAACAAAAAATTTTTGAGTATTTCTTTTGTTTGGGACACCAACATGGCCGCTGTGTCCATTATCTTTGTGTCTGTTGGGATTGAGTGAAAACCAAGAATTCAAGATAGCCTTGCTAGCCTCGTCTTTGAGTTGAAAATTCAAAAAAATATGTTACCCTCAAGGCGAGTGAGGCTAGTCGCCATTTATGAAAAAGGTCTATAATCTTTGGGTCGCATTGTAAGCCATGTACGGGGCAAGATCAAGAGAAAAGAGCACAAATCTAAGAAGTTTCAAAAATTTTATGACTTTAAATTTCTCTAAATTAAAACTTTGGGTTTTCGGCTTCCTTTTTGTTGTTATGTGATTTATGTTTGTGAGCAGCGTTTTGACGTCTAAGTGACGTCTAAACTACAGCTGAGAAAGCCAGCCAAAGGTCAAAAGGTGTCAAAAATACTGTTACTAGATCAAGTCTTGTTGGTTTTAGCTTAGAACATTGCGTCAAGAACAACTGAAGGAAAGTCTTCTGTATTTCAAAACATTTTTTGTAATTTGTGTCCCAAAAGCACTATCTGAAGCCCTTTGAGTTACGAAAGAAAACGACCACGAATGGGCCAAAGTAAAGTGTTGGCATTAATGGGGTGGTGGTATTACGGGGTACGGTCATAATTCACAGCTGACGTGTTAGTGATGACGTTTATTTCAAGAGTATCATAGACCCCGCTTACACTAGCGCGAGTTATCTCGGAGTACTCCCGGGTCGAACCGTTTACACTGGCATTATTCCGAGCTACCCGAGATCACTCGAATTATCCGAGATTGCGTTTACACTTGAATCACTCAAGAACCCATGTTAACTAGTTAACATTGAAACGAAATGGTACACTTTGAACAAGATGACTAGCAAATACAATCAGTAATTCCTTTTTCTAGAATTTCTGCCAAAACAAAGAGTTTCGTTGGAAAGATTTTGAAATGTAGAAATACAGTTTTGGCAACTCGAACAAGTTATTTTTGTTTACAAGATGAGCACAGCGAACGAATAAAATAGTTTAAAACTTAACATGAGAAAATAAACTTTGCCATTTTAGGTCACCCTGTTGTTGCAGTCAACACATAGTCGGAATTATTTTATTCCTAAAACTTCATGATCGAAATATGTCTGTAAAACTTACATTATTTTAAAATACAAAAGTTTTCAAACTCACAAGTTTTGCTTTCTGTTGTTAGACGTTACTTGTCGACCATTTCATCACTCAGTGGTGATCTTCAATCATTCTTCTAGTTTTCTGGAGCAAATTAAATACTTCTTATTTGTAACAAGAAAGAAGTTGACTTGTTATTGTCTCTAAAAATGTTAAATTATGGGGTTTTTTTTCTCGTCTTTTGCAATTAATGCTTATTAATGAAATGAATCCACATTCAAAAGTAAATGATTGCAGGTCAACAATTGTATGTGGCGTACGTCTACACTTCTAATTCACGGCGAGAAGCGCTCACCGTGTCATTTAATTGCAAAAAATGCATAACTGTAAATAAATGTCTTTGCTTAAGTCTTATTTTATTCAAAATCAGTTCTTTGACTAAATTTCTACAGAAGTAGTTTTCTCAAAAAAGTTTCGAAAATACAACTTACGTCAGTTACCATGACAACTAGAGTACTCCGAGATGAGTCGTTGTTTACACTTCAAGTTGAATGGCCTCGGAGTACTCCGAGATCAGATCTTGCGAGTGACCCAACTGGGTCACTCCCGGGAGTACTCCCGGATCACTCAACGTTTACACACGCATTTCTAGTAACTCGAGTGACCCCGGGAGTACTCCGAGATAACTCGAGTGTCACTAGTGTAGACGGGGTGAAAGTTTCATCTTCAAACAACTGTTCTAACGCCAATTAAGAGTAGATTGGTAAGAACCAATACAAGATTCACTGGGTTGAACGGCCTTTCTTCCATGAAACACAGTAATAACAAACTCGCAACAAGAGTGAAAAAAGATAACAAGTCAAAAAAAGCGGCAGCTTTGATAAATAATGAAACCTTCCTAATGTCAGTTAAGAGTAGATATTTGACAGCCAATACAAGATTCTCTGGGTTGAACGGCCTTTATTCCATGAAACACAGTAACAACAAACTCGCGACGAGAGCTGAAAAGAGAACCAATTAAAACGA
Source organism: Zoanthus solanderi (assembly GCA_024336925.2). NCBI lineage: Eukaryota > Metazoa > Cnidaria > Anthozoa > Zoantharia > Zoanthidae > Zoanthus > Zoanthus solanderi. The sequence goes on from JANCMA020388644.1 coordinate 4,226, forward strand.
AAGCTAGAGGCGGTACTAGTGCCGCTGACCGGTCCAAGCGTAAACGATTTACATTGCATTCAAACAACAAAATATACTTTAATTGAAACAAAACTATTTGACAAGAGCTACTGAAAACGTATATAAACAGGATCGAACTGCTTGATGCGCTCAAGCCAGACATTTTGCACATACTTTGCATACTTTCATGAGTTCATTTGATGGTAGAGTTTCCCAAAAAAATACAAATCATCCTCCAAACTAGAGCAAGCGCCTGTCCATAAGATATGCAAGTATCGGTGCCAGATTCTTGAACGTCATAAAATCATTATCATATATTTACTCGCAATTTCTATTTCTAATGTGTTAAAATTCATCTGAGTATATTTGCGGTCGTATTAACGAGACTAAAAATAAATCAAAAAAATGGTTTCAATTCAAACATAAAACCATAAGTAAACAAAAACAGTTAATATTAATAAATAATTATTAGAAAGTTATGAATCTTTAACTACTGATCTGCAATGGTGATCGCTAAATTATCAATTTCTCTCATTTCAATTTGAAAAACCAGGTGCAAGAAGTCGTTTGCAAGGAAAACATCCAGATATTCGTGCTTCTCGAAAGAAGAATTTAAAACCGACTGGGGATTTGTTGTTATCAGCAACTGTCCTGCATTCATAAACCAGAGCTCACAATTAGCGCGCGCATGCTTGCATCCTGATCCCTCAGACATTTTTCAACAATTACCAGTATTTGACAGGAAGGCAAACAAAAGCTACCGTAATTACTTTTGTGCAAAATGTAACGACGTACTTAATGTTACATTTTGGGGCGCTAGGAAGGATTGTTCGAACATTTATCTTAGACAGGACGCACAGCTCAATTTAACCTTATTCATGAAAGAGAACTGTAAACAAAATTGGTATTTTTCACCGCCAAAAAACGCGATAGCAGAACGATGTTTGCTTCGACAATACCACGGTTGGTGTGGAATAGCAAACAGTAATCAAAATATTGACTGGGAAATGGTGCAAAACCTTTGCGAGGCCTACTACCTTCCAGTCTGTGAACAACATCAATTCATGCGAGAACGCTATAGAAATCCTCACTGCCTTCTTTGTGGTAGAACTACAACCAATCCTTTTATAGACTGGCAATGCCGGCACTGTTCTGGAAAACACCTCATAATATCTCCTCCAGGAATGCAAATTCTGTTTGATTTTTCATCCTCATCTCAGATTAAAGTAAACGTGGGATTTCAAAAAAAAGTCATTATCAAGACTGAAAGTTGTAACCAGCGTCAGGTTTATGACCCTTTCAGCCAGTCTTGCCGAGATGTTCCCCAATTTAAATATTCTTTTGTCGAAACCAAAATTTCTGTTGTCGAAACCAAAGTTTCTGTAAATAATTCCAATTCAAATTTTACTTCAAATTGCGTTGGTGCCGTCTATGAAAATAATGAAGTTCAGTTCCTACCAAATGGAAGTATTTATATCCCAAGGCATAAACGCGTTTACCCAAAGAGTCTCTACATTTCCAACGGAAGTATAATTATCCTTTGTACTAATTTCTCTGGAAACAACACGAGAAATGTCACCAAGATCTTGGTAATTAAAAGCCAGAACAAACACTCGTTAGCCTTCAGTATCATCACTTACATTGGAAGTGCAATGTCAGTTATTAGCCTGATAATCCTAATAGCGTTATACATTCGCATCAACGAAACAAGGAAATTACCTGGCAAGATCACCTTAAGTTTGTCCTGTACATTGTTGATTTTCCAAGTGATTTTCGCTTTTGCAGACTTCACAGGTATACCAGTCCTCTGTAGTGCTATTGCTGTTGTTTTGCATTACCTTTTGCTATCAGTTTTCACATGGATGAACGTGCTAGCGGCAAATATGGCATACACTTTCGTTACTATGGGTAAGTGTTTTGATATAATTTTTATTTGAATTAAAATCAATTAATAAGTATATGCACAAGCATTCTCATGTTGTTGCATACATTCTTTCTTTTCTTTAATTAGAAACTTCAGAATTGGGTGAGGCCATCTTTCTGAAGATTCTCTTTTCATCTTTTTTCTTATTTCCCCATCCTTGTCGTTTACAATTCCTATTTTGCAATAAGTTTGTACAGTACCCTTCCTTTATGTTTGTTACATAAGATTTATTTTTAATGTTGTCTTACCATTCCAAACAGATCCCAGCTGTGCTATCCAACTGAATCCAGTTTTATAGTCAACATAATCTAAATAATGTATGCTACACAAGTGAAAAGTTCGTTTCATGCGTTCTGATTGGTCAAGTCGGAGTTGATTAGTGAAGTATTATTCAGCCGAATAGAAACAAATTGGCTTCCCGTTTCCCTTCGGTTTCCGGAAAACAATACTTTCGTTAAACGAGGAAGCTGTAACGAAGAACACAAAACGGGAAAAAAAGTTTTGTTTAATAGCATTCAAAGTAAAAAGCAACCGCGTTGAACATTGCCCAAAATGTAGCGGGCATGGTTAGCACAGCAGTAAGATCCCTGCTTTCCGACCAGAAGGTCCCCAGTTCCATCACGAACCTGCCGAGATTTGAATGTTTGGGTGACCTTCTATTCCAACTAAGCTAATTCAGCTTTCCATCCTTCTGGGGTAAGTAAATGAGTACCCTCATCTGCTTGGAACTAACTTGCGATGGATTAGTGTCCTATCCAAGGAGAGTCAAAGACTGTTATTCGCTTCAAACTACAGATACAACAGATAAGCGCCGGCTGCATCGTCTTCCTGGCTCGAAAAGAATTAGCTTTTGACATTGTCAAGAATATAGTATCTTTTCGGTTTCTAGTCATTCAGCTTGTGTGGTATATGTCAGTTAAATATCGTACCGAATTAGTATAACAAAGTAACTATAGTATGTAGGGAAGTTCAGAAAAATTTACATTTTCGAACCAATCAAGCCCAATATGCATCACGATACCTTTGACGCCATTTTCCCAATTTTTCAATTCGGCAAGCAAGCAAAATTAACAAAAAATCTATTACATACAACTGATGCTTAAGTAATATAACCTAATTGATAATAAAGCCTGATCATAAAATTAATAGACAAATTAAAGGAATAAAAAACTTTACCTTCGCCTTGATCTGCGACGTTTTGTCTAAAAAAAGTAAAGAACGGTTAGTTCTATATCATCTGTTCTATGACATACGATATAGACATAGTAAATTGCTTCTTTTATTATCTTAGTCAATAAAATAAAAGTGTTCCATTTAATGTAAACGTGACAAAAGTCCACAAAACGTCCTTTTTTAGATGTAGTATTTTTTTCCCTAAAAGCCAACCAAAAACTTTCAAATGTTCGGCAAACTTTGTACTTTTTTGTTCATAATTTTTAAACTCATTGTATGCTATGCTTTTTACGCTGTACAGAGTATAGAGCCGCTGCTGTTCCCCTTCTCAAAAGTGAAAAGAAAAAGTTTTTAAAGTATTTCTGTCATGGCTGCATCTCCCCTTTGGTGTGGGTTACCGTCTGTGTGGCTCTTGAATGGTCTCACACAGTAAACATTGGATATGGTAAGTGTTAACGTTACGGCTGGATCATCCCTTTATTGTGGGTTACCGGCTGTTTTGCTCTTGAATGGCCTTACACAGTAAATATTGGATTGGTAAGTGTTGAGGTTACGGCTGGATAATCACTTTAGTGTGAGTTACCGTCTCTGTGACTTTTGAATGGTCTCACACAGTAAACTTTGGATATGGTAAAAGTTCAAGTCACAGCTAGATGATCCCTTTAGTGTGGGTTACCGTTTGTGTGCTGGTTCTTGAATGGTTCACACAGTAGACATTGAATATGGGTATTGTTCAGGATAGGCTAGATCAACCCTTTAGTGCTGTTTACTGTCTGTAAAGTTCTCGAATAGTCTTGCTTTGTTACCGCTGGATCATTCTTCAGTGTTGTTTACTATCGCATTGTCAGCAATGAATATGATGGGGTCATGCACGGCTGCATGGATAATTAATTCAGTGTGGGTTACCGTCAGCGTGGTTCTTAAATGGTCTTACATTGTTATAATAATAATAACAATAATAATAATAATAATAATGATAATGATAATGATAATGATAATGATAATGATAATGATAATGATAATAATAATAATAATAATAATGCACTTTATTTAAGCTGGGTAACTAGGATTACAGAGGTAATTTTCACCTAAGTCCAAAAGGAAAATCAAATGAGAATAAAAAATATAAAATTTAAGCTAATCTACTAACATACTTACAAAGTTGTTATTATTGGATATATGGTAAGTGTTTAGAGTAAGGTTCGCTCATCCCTTTTTTGTTGTTAACTACTTCTTCAAATTTGTTGTATAGTCTGGCATTGTTAATACTGGATTTGAGGTACGAGAATACGGACCCATCTTTAAAGTTCTTGAATTGTTTCGCATTGTTATGTAATGAATACGCTAAGCGTAAGGCTCGATCATGCCATTAGTGTGTTTTACGGTCAGTGTGTCTCTGATTGGTAGCAGATAGCAAACATTGGAAATGGTAAGTGTCGAGGTCAACACGAGTGAATCAACCCTTGCTTTTCCTGGTGATTTTTACAGACTTCTAACCGTTTACTAGGAGTTTCTCGAATCATTAGCATATCTTTACGTAACCCTTTACACTTGATTTTAGGAAATATGTTTCTGCATTACTTTATTTTTTTCCGGTTGTTTCTAGTTGTGACGAAGCAATTTTCATAACCTTCTATCTTTATTTTACCCGCATTCACAGGATCTCGTATAAGCTGCTGGATCTCTAACGGCCAAGCCCTGATGTACACAGTGTGTCTCCCTGTTGCTCTCATACTAGCTTTTAACATCACTGCTCTTGCGGTTTGTGTTTTTACCATCAGACGCACGCGTAAGGTAAAAATATAAAATAAAATTATGGGTCAAGGTCACACATGACTAAAGTGCATTCTTCATTAAATAAGAATAACGTCTCTTGTTGTGTTACATATCATGAAATTAGATATTTAACTTGGAGTAGCCAGGAAGTATTTCCCTCCTAGATTCAATGATTTGTTATTTCGACAACAGACATTATTTTGCGAAGGACAGCAATGATGTACGTATTTACAAAATGTTTTAAATCAATTGATAGATACTTTTTCATACGAAGTTTTAGACAAGTCTTATGTAACGAAGTTTTTATGTCTTATATTCTGCTCTCCTCTTCACCATTATAATATTCATCATGACTATCTCGGTCCAAATGCTTAATTTTTGCAATCCTTTTTTGTTTTAGTGTTGTCTAGATCAGTACCAAAATTATTTTTTGAAAGATTTGCAGCTCAATAAAAAATAAGTGATCCTTGAATTGATATGATGAAGTGGTAACGCTCGAAACACCAGCAGCTGACATTTCTTAGGACAATTATCAGAAACATTCTAAGTGGAACACTTATCTAAGTTTTGCACGGTGGAAAAGGAAATAAAAAAAACGTTTTCAAAATTAAAAGTGTTTTTCAACAACAATATTGACGCAGTTTAAAGTCATCAACAATTTTAAGATGAAGTCGATTAAATTACGTGTTGTAAATACTGATTTCCTCTATAATACTTATTTTTCATGCAACCTAATTGAAATACATGGGCTAGTACCCTGAGTTTGGTGGCCTCCTCCGTGGTCTTGTGATCAGACAAAACTTTCTTCCATAAATGGAATGCTGCGTCGGTCTATCTGTCATCAACGGCGGCAACGATTGTCGCAAAACTAAAGAAATGCGACTAATTCACTCTTTGGGAACTCTAAATTCTCACAGGATAAACCAAATTTTAACATTCAATTAACCTTCTATTATTCCTGAACCTTTTTTTTTTTAACACACTTCTTTCTCACACATCTCTATCCTTTCATTTCGTTTTATTTTTTACATACCTATCTTATTGCGTTATCTTGCTTTGCATCAATATATATAGCCATCTCTTTAGTTATCTCTCACGCATTCACTCCGACGAAAGACTACAGTCCAAAACGTTATTTATAAAAATCTTTTAACTACGGTGTACAAGTTATCAATTTATACAACTTTTCATCCTTTGGCTAATTGTCAATGGCCATATTGTTCTTGGCTTGCTTCTCTTTGTTTTCTATTCCTGTGTCATGGGAGTGCGGTTTTGGTTATGGCGCTGGTCTCGCGGCACAAGGTATGCACATTTCATCTCTATATTCCTTTTGTTTTTAGATTGCTGGTACGTGTGTAGAGTTCTTGATTAGTAATGATGTTAGAATTGTATTTAACAAGACATCTGAAAATGTATTCGTTCGTCGCTCTACTACTGAGCTATCAGAAATGTTAGGAAGCAAAAGCGAATAATTTTCGCACTAAAAGGTTCTGTTTTTCATATCGGCAAAAAAATGATGGTTGCTTTTCGTACGGTTTAACTTTATCGATTAACATTTCATTCGAAGTTTGTTCCAGAACACGTACTGTTCGGCAGACTGGTTGGTTAGATTGTTCGCTTATACATTACTATAGAATAAAACGTTTTCAAGACTAAATACTAACTAACAATTTTATTTATTTTCCAGAACACACGAAAGGTGTCCAAAGACTCCAGACCAATCGATCTTCCGTTATTGAGTCTAAAGCTGTCCGTGATCTTCGGTTTAACCTGGGTACTAAGTTTTGTAGCTGCTTTTGAGGCAACTGCTTTTGTCTGGTATCCATTTGTAATCCTTAGCAGTCTCCAAGGTATAAATGGTTTTATCTTTTTTGGCAAGATACTTCAGAAAAACCTCAATAGAATAGCTGCATTAAAAAGTATTTGGTTTTTTTGTTTATTTATATTAGTACCCAGCCAACAGACTAACTTGTTAAAGGAACAATTAATGATAGAGAACTTCTACGAGCATCGTAGTTGAAAGCTTTTGAACAACACTTCCAGTCTTGAAGTGTCACTATTACTACTACTACTACTACTACTACTACTACTACTACTACTACTACTACTACTACTACTACTACTTGGGAAGCTATCCCATCCAAATTACAATTCTTAAACATATCTATACATACTACCAGTATTTAAACTCAAAAGATGAT
>JANCMA020388752.1:0-11299 GCA_024336925.2 Zoanthus solanderi
TCATCATCATCAATCATCATCATCATCATCAATCATCATCATCATCATCATCATCAATCATCATCATCATCATCATCCTCATCATCATCATCAATCATATTCATCATCATCATCATCATCATCAATCATCATCATCATCCTCATCCTCACCTTCAATCATCATCATCCTCATCCTCATCATCAATCATCATCATCATCATCATCATCATCATCATCAATCATCATCATCATCAATCATCATCACTATCATCAATCATCATCATCATCAATTATCATCATCATCAATCATCATCATCATTATCAATCATCATCATCATCAATCATCATCATAAATAATCATCATCATCATCATCAATCATCATCATCAATCATCATCAATCATCATCATCATCATCATCAATCATAATCATCATCATCATCAATCATCATCATCATCATCATCAATCATAATCATCATCATCATCATCATCAATCATCATCATCATCATCATCATCAATCATCATCATCATCATCAATCATCATCATCATCATCATCATCATCATCATCATTCTTGTTTAACGTCCGCGTTTTCCCATCTAGGATAGGGTTCGACGGGCGATGACTGCCCTCCATATCCATCGATCCTGCATCACATGCTCCTCCACTCCCAACAAGTTCATATAATTTTACAACAGTTTTTTAACCAAATACATCAGTTTTTTATTTAAAAAAAAGTACAAAGTACGTAGAAATAGTAAAAAGGACAAAAACAAATGTCAAGTTCAACACGATTTTCGAACTCTTTCCTTGCTACCGTGCAAGAGCTATCAACACAAGGTCATATCCTCCATCACACACAATCACTCCACTGTTTCCTAGGCCTTCCTGCCGGCCGCCGCCCACAAATCTCACCTCCCCCACCTCACCCAACACAGCCCCTCTGCCCTTTTTACATGTTCAAACCATCTCAGTCTTCTCTGCCTCAACTTAACAGAAAGGTCTTCAACTCCACACATCTCTGCCATCTCACTGCTAGACTCCCGTCTTGCCACCTCACTCCTGCCATGTATCTCAGCATCTTGCGATCACATCTGCGTTGAACATCCACAAATCTGCTTGCCAATGCCCATGTTTCTGTTCCATACAGTGGAGAGCTGATCTCACACAAGCTTCATATACCCTTCCCCTAGTCCTCAGTCCTATGGTGCGGTTCACCAATAAACTGGATATTTCTCACCATCTTCTCCATGCAGCTGTTACTCTCGCTCGCACTGCTCTCTCCACTCCTTCATCACACTCCAGCAAAGTAGCAAAACTGTTCTACTTCCTCCAACATGCCTCCATTTACTACCAACACAGGACCCTCCTCGTCTCCATATTCATCACATCCCCCAAGCCCACCACCACCAGCAGCCTCTTTGTTCTGGCTATATCCCTTTTTTCCTGTTTTGCTTTCTCTTTATATTCTCTCTTATCGTCTTCGTTCTGTGTTCTCACCGCCCTCTGCACTGCTTTATTCTACCACCATGTTTCCCTTTGCATTCTTCAATGTTTTGTGGTTACACCACAAACTTCTTTTGCAGCCTCTAAAATTTTTTACTCAGTTGTTTCCTTCCTCCTCTCTTTATATTATTTTTCTGTTGCACGTTCACTTCAAACTGTTTTCGCATTTTTTCATCACAAAATCATTGCATTCAACAAAGGAGAATGCATACTAAGAATGTCATTGCTCACGGACTTAGGCTTGATACAATCACTAAATGCCTCAACGTTGTGTGACCGTAATGCACTGGTGACTAATGTCGATCAGCGAAGTTTAAGACGTTGGTGTTCTGTTGGTTGTTTTCAAAGGTGTTGCATAAAAATTTCATTGGATATATTTGTCATAAAACCAATAGGTTGTGCAGTGATATATTTCTAGTTAAAAAATACTGCATTCATTTTCGACCGGATGACAAGTTCCGAGCAAGATTCTACTTGTTGCCTAATGTTTCGACCCCCAACGAATTAAAATCCATTCAGCACGTGGAACCGTAACAGTCAATCATAAGTTGGAAGATCGGTTAGTGACGGAGTATTTGCAGACAAATTCACTGCAAATAAACAGTTATCTGACTGGGTGGGAAAATGTCAGACTAGATGGCAAAATTTGACCAAGATTGTTCACGTTGTAAAAACCCACTTTACTTATCTATGATGACTGCCAGTACGTTAAATATTTTATGACTAGCGGTTTCTATCGCAAGTGAAGTGCTGCGATATCCGAACCGAAAAATGTTTTGGTATGGATAAAAAGAATCAAAAAATCGTTGTTCATAGCCCATCGTACCGCATGGATCATTTATTTATTTCCAGTAAAAGTTGAGTTCAAAATGAATAAAGAAAAATAAATCAGAAATGGACACATACAAAACATTAAATCAGCATTAAAACGTATATATACAATTTATTAGCAAGAATAATTCAAATGTTTATAAACATGAACTCAACATGAAAACAAACTTGCACATAACAAAGCTGAAAGACTCATAAAAGCACATTGTCTTCCTCTAGAAATGTTACTAAAGCAACTATCACCTTGATGAATACCTCCTCCAGTAAATAAAGTCACATTCAACATGATAAACTTGGTAAACTAACCATCGCCATGAGAGAGCAAAAATGAAGAGAACGACCATGCGGTTTACGACGCATTCATCATTTTACGATAGCCGCTGATATACTGCAGGCGCTAAAACAGAAATTGTTAGCTAGCTAGCTAGCTAGCTAGCCCACGAAATTGACTTTTGGCTTCGGTATTGTGCGACACAGGAAACCCGATCGAGCGCATAGCACAGGGTTCCCGATCGAGATCCTTTGAAATTAGTGTGCTGCTCACTGTATTCGCAGCAAAAAAAAATACAAACTAAGGTTATCTTCACTTTAAAGTTGCTTCTTTACTGACAACATAAAATTTATTTTTTTCCATTTAGCAGACTTTAAAACAAAAATTCAAAAGAGACATTGGATTATTACCTTCTTCTCTTTCTTGCCAAAACTCATTCCATCCGTTCCTTTCTCAACTAATATACAGGATATGCCATCAGATTTTGAATCTGCATTATAAAAACAATAAAACAAAAGAAGCACACAGTTTGAATGTGAAGTATTTTTATCTGTCAAAACACAAAAATAACTGCAGACTGTCATTCCCTTGAATGGTAATATGGCCCAGGATTTCAACGATTTCAGGGCTATATTATTGGTTGGCTTTAATCATTGTGATCCAGTTATTACCATATACTGTCACTCCTTTATAATTGTGTCCCACCACCTTATCCTTTGTCCTTTGTTATGAACGTGAAAAATGTGTTGTAAAGCATACCAGTACGAAAAACTGCGAGGACTATTTACTACTAACTAACTGCTGCTTGGGGTAAGCCTAGTTGGTGAGGTTCCAGCCTATTGTGCGGGAGGCTTACTTTCCATACCCGACTGGACCAACACTCAAGGTCATAAAATAGTTGAAGAGAAAAAGCTGCCTTTACAAAGGATTTGACCTTTGTGTTTACTTTGACGTTAAACCGTAAGTTCAGTTTTTTGACCCTCTATCAGGAAACTTAAAAGAACACACACACACATCTATCGCAAGGATCAGGGTAGGATCATTCTGTTCTACAGGGAACATTGTTAATATATATATCAAGCGTATGCGAGGCGCTGAAGTGGACGATCTAAGATTCTCAACTGTAGAATTTTCATGTGCTTGTTAAGCACACTTGAGAACTCTAAACACTTGAACTATACTCATTATTTATTAGTGATGCAGTCAAGTAAAGAAACTGTCAATGGCATAGTTTTACCTTAGTTAAATTAACACACTACTAATTACCTCGATCACCAGTTCGTGCCATTACTAAATAAACATCTGTGTCACCAGCTCCACTAATAAAAGCCTGATGAAAAAAAGTTAAAAATGTTATTTTTGTTTCCAGACATTTTCCGTTTAGATGCAACACCTATGTACATCTAAATTATTCCCAAATTTTGAGGGAAGAAGCAATTCTTGAAGTGACAGAGGACTTCCAAGAAGGATCTTGCAGATGTTGCATTTGCACACCAAGAGGGATTGAATTTTGCTTGAAAATAATTGACAAAAACCTTCATGAACTGTTACTGTTTTACTATTATTTGTTAATTTAACATAAATGGATGCTGCACCGGTGATTTGATAGATACAAGTTGGTAAAGTTTTAAGTTTAACACCGTAGTGATATGAATTTGAACAAAACATAAATGAATAAATTGCTCCTTCTGCCTTATCTTTCCAGCTACATCCCAAAAAATTATTACGGTTTTACTTGGTTATCCTTTATGGAACCTTTATTCTGTTACCTTTACCGTTGATACGATTCCTCAAAAGCTTGAAACAGTTGTCCACAACTGCTAACAATCAGGTTCACCAAAGAAGGATCCAGACTGGTACTAGTGCAACTAGTTTCCAGAAACTCGTCAACCTTTTATTGAAAATCGTTTCTAGTATGAGGATATCCTTTTAAAGATTTTCATTACTTGTTCCTTAGGTTTCCTTCTTTACTTAGAGTCACCCTTTCCTTTCTGGTCTTTTCCTTTCCAAAAGACAGATTAAGGCTCTTCTAAGCCTTTTTTAATTTATTCTGACAAAATCGTTCGCTCCCCTCCCCCCGCCAATAGTTTTGTCACCAGTGCTGGCAGTAGTGCATCCGTTAATAAAAAAAACACTATTATGCACCTGGGTACCGTGCATTAGTATTGATTTATGCACCACTCACGAAGGTAGCTAGAGAAATCCCTGCTAACCTTTTTTTTTGTGTGAATGTAATAGGTAATTCTCGCTGCCAACGTGGTTTTAGTGCCTTATTTAATGGATCGTTAAAGTATTTAGTATCAGGATGCATATGGTATCTATGGCAGGGACCGAGGATTTGAGATGGGGGGGGAGGAGCGGGGGCACGTGGCCATTTGACATTAAAAAGTCCTTATAATATAAATGTGATCGACTCAACGTGAAAAAGTTAAACTAGTTCTGATGTTTATAACGCGCTTTACCTTATGTAAATTCACCACCATTTGTTTACAATTATCAATCTTAAATGCATTTCTAGAGATTATAGAAGCTAAATTTTTAAAATTTTATGGAGCATAACCCCGGACCCTCTAAAAAGCTCCCACTTGCGGTGCTCGGGATAGTGCTCAGACTCCAATCTAGAAATAAATCCGCGGTCCCTTATGGTTGTGGTGCTTATTAGTGATCTGGTGTTTGTCACCTTTAGACTCTTATTTCAATATGTTTAAACACATTCAAGTATATAGATAGCACAAACGTGCTAGTAGCTAACTTGAAGCCACTATATTGGGCACTATGGCCACGTTGGTCGCGTGCTTTACCGCTTTAAACTACCATAGCCACATCCCACAAGCTTTGCGCTTTTACCATTACTTATGTTCGTTTTGGGAGCCTAAGCCTGTTCGCAAGTTATGCCATGCTGATGAGACCTAAAAAGGCAGAAACAGCTCTCCGTGGATGCTAGCAATCAGGCTCATTATTTTTATGGTAATTTAAAGGGTAAAGCCCGCTACCCACGTGGCCATAGTGCCCAATATAGTGACTTCCAGTTAGCTACTAGCACGTTTGTGCTATCTATACTTGAGTTCATCTTTATAGCCACATCCCACAAGTATTGCACTTTTACCATTACTTATGTTCGTTTTGGGAACCTGAGCCTGTTTGCCAGCTATGCCATGCTGATGAGGCCTAAAAAGGCCGAAACAGCTGTCCATGGCTGCTAGCAATCAGGATCACTATTTTTTTATCATTTTTTAAACATATTATTCTATTGTATGTTATTTTCTACTCAAAGGCCATTAATACTCTCTCGACCCTAAAATCTATATTCTATGGATGTTACCTAATGCATCCTATGTACTGATGTAGTCTAAATGAGTTTGAGAAACGCTTAAATAAAACACTTTTACAAACCTTTTCCCCGTTGAGAACATAATGATCTCCCTTCCTTCTAGCGGTGGTAGTTAGTGCTGCTGCATCACTTCCATGACCTTCAGGTGAAGAAAGTCAAAGCTTTACTATTGAGGTAAACAGAATACTATTGTACAGTAAAAGTATCTCAAAATATACAGAAATCATACGGCGATAACAAAATACTCTTGCTGGTTTGTACTGTTGATTGCCAAGTTGGAAACAGAAATAAGGAAACTTGGTAGATACCTCTGGACATTAAACCTTAAAAAGACTGGTGGTTGCCCTTTCGCTTGTTTTGGTTTATCTTCGTTCAAGTAATGTATACAGTTTCATGAAAGAGAAATGGCACACTCGTTTAAGATCTGCAATTATTTTTTTACCAGTGGCGAACAATTTTGAGTAGGTAGCGTGTGTGAGTATTTCTAGGGTGGAGAGAGATTAAGCCCCGGACAGAACACGGTGTTGTGTACTTTAGGGGATTTCGGAATTTTGATCCCACAAAGATGACTTCCAGCTAATTAAGTGACAACGGTATGTTGCCTGTAGATGCATTCGTCAGAAATTGCACGACTTAAAACGGATTTCATTTCAGTTTAGGAAGTTTTACTGAGCTACCTGAGCCATCCAAATTTGTTTCATCTGATATTTTTCAAATTAAGCGTCGTTTAACGTAGGTTCAGCTTTCAATTGCAGCTAACTTGTGATTAATCAGTGTCCTATTCAAGGACGTCAAAACTATTAGAAACTAAAAACAAGTTTCATGAGCCACCGCTTTAATGGATACGCTTTTATTTAGCTATTGAAACTCTTGGAAACTTCTTCGCTTCTCTTCCAATATACACAAAAATGGAAGAGAAGCCAAGTTGACCCACCACATACCTAAAAAAGAAACTTAACCCTGTATCACCATTACATTTGTGGTTAAAATGTTAGTACATTTGTGATTAACTGTTTTATTACATTTCTGGTTAAAGTTTATAACATTTGTGGCTCTTATTACATTTGTGGTTAATTTTATTACATTTGTGGCTCGTATTACATTCTTTTGGCGTTTATTACTTTTATGGTTAAAGGTTATAACATTTGCGCCTATTATTACATTTGAGACCAGTTAGTATTAAATTTGTGGATAGTATTACATTTGTGGACGTTTATTACATTTCTGAGTGATACAAACCCGACGAGTAGGTGAGTACAGAGACTTATATAATACACAAAACAACTTCATATTACATGTTTCAGATTACCTACTAACACGCTTGCGTCATCTATACTTGATTTTCATCATTCCAACCATATTCCACTTTGTTTTTACTTATCTTCTGTGGGAACTGATGTGACTGTTTCATCGCCAAGAACGCTATTGTCTTTCGCGGCATGAACTTACAGCACCAAGCATTTCAGCACGTGGCATAATAATTTGCATATCCTGACTTAGTTTGTTGTGATTGGTCAATAGATTAAGCTTTGGAATTACTCGAGTCGCTTTAAGATTTCCTGCTGCTGTCAATCAAACGCAGATAACAAAGGCGCTCTACGCCAGCCGAACTAAAGTAATTATTCAACAAGTTGGCAAGCAGAGATATCTTTTAATTTCCCAATGGTAAAAACGTTATCCGAATTTTTACAAACATAAGGATGATAGTTTTAGTGTAAAAGCCAAATGAAAAGTTTTTGCGGCAGTTTGCACAAACGCGTGCAAAAGCACGGAAAAGACCGAAACTTCACAATTTGCATGGCTGCTAACATTGATACTCACTTTTATTATTATTATATTTGGGGGTAAAGCCCGCTACAACGTGGCCATAGTTTCCACACTATTTGGCTTCAAGTAAGTTGTACTATCTCAACTTGATTTTCAAATAATTCTTTTTAAGTTTAAGTATTGTTTGAGAATGTTCAATAGACAAATCCTTTACGAGCCAGGTGGCCCATGGAGCCGGCGCTTATCTCCGGTTTCTGTAGTGTTAAGAGGATGGACGTAGCGTACTAATCTATCGTAGGTTACGGTACATATTTACCTACTCCAGAAGGATGGAAAGTTGAGTTAGTTTAGACGGAAAAGAATTTACAGAAATACTCAAATCTCGGCAGGGCAGGGATCGAACTGGGGACCTTTTGGTCGAAAAATAGAGATCTTACAACAGCTCCAGCCATGCCTGTTAGAGAACAAGGTAACAAATTAAATCCTCGCACATTTAGAAATGGGCTCGCACGCAATTATAAATTCTATAGAAATATGCTTGAAGAAAAAAAAGAAGAATATTGTGAAGTGGCATTATAGAATGTGTTTATATACTCATTAGGGCACGTTTAAAACGGCAGCTATTTAGAGGAGATGATGAAACGGTAGAACACGTGATTTTATTAACTTTAAGTTGAAATGTTTAATCAATGCCGTAAGCTGAATAGTTACGAACTTAGTCATTTACTGCATTGCTCTGACGAAGGCCTATGGCTATTTCTCGAAATGCTCTTCCGTGAACAGCAGACAAACTCATCAAGTCGACTATGTCACTCACGAGTGTCTTAAAGTACAACGGTTGCAATTCTTAACTTTTACCAAGTATTTTAAGAAAGAAATCATGTCGATCTGTCGCTCCTGCTCCCAAAGATTTCTTATGCAAAATTTTAAATGGGTATATCTAGTTAACTCATATACCAGGGCTTTGCTTGTCACCTAACATTATTGGCCTGACACAGCCCCTCCAGACGATACTCCAAAAGCATATTATGCATGTTGTTAACAGAAATCTGAAAACATTATTACGAGAATTCCCTTCCCCGAAACTCCGCCTTCATACTGATCTAGAGAAGATGTCATTTATGAAATTCCATTATCTGACTCGCTTCTTGTTGTTATATCGGTGAAACGCAAAAAAGAAAAAAACTTCAAATTTAGCACAACATACTGTACCTGGAATATCAACAGGCAAAAGTTACGATTAAAATTACAGATTAAATATATACAAAGGAAACTTCCAAAAACATTGCTCCATCCCTTGAAACAAATAGCTTATTTTTTATTTTGTACCACCAGTCTTGTTTACATATTTTAATGCATGCACAGTTTTAAAAATACTTTAAAATATTTCTGAAGTATTAACTTTTATTTCATATCTCTTACTTATAAATTATACACTGAGTCTTTACAATTTTCCCTTACTTAAAAAAAGTAGTATGAAAGCCAAAACTCGTTTCTTTTTAAAACTTTTAAATCGGTGAACAACTTTGTAGTTTTAAGTTTTATGCCTAGTTGCAACGCCTCAATTTTTGTATTTTAATTAGTTTTGATTCAATCATACCTGGTTCTGTCAAGCAATAGGAGCCAAACTTCTGCAGAGCAAATTACCAAAACTAAATCAGTAATGGGCTACAATGTCCGAAACTTTTGCAATATTCATTTGCTCTTTCAAAAGACAAACAAAATAATCCTTGGTAGAATAGGGATTTATCAGCAGCGCCTGGTGGTTCAGAGGAACATTGTTGGGATTACGTTCAGGCAAATGCTTACAGATTGGTGTCAAATGAAGAGCATCTGGAATTGGTTGGAACTGAGGATGATCATTCAGAGTTTATGAAAAGGAACTTGTTAAGATAGTATGGACATGTACTTTGCAGGGAAATGGGTAATCCTGTTAAATAAAGAGAAAAAATCCTAAAGGAAACGTAGAAGGGAATGGATGCATTGCTTAGATAAACTATGACAAGAAAGGGTCTAGTTGACAATAACGTTTTGGATTTTAATTTAGAAATAGAAGGGAATAGATCTCGGGATTGAGCTAGAAAGACATGGATGTGGTGCTCAGAGAAACAACGACAAGAAACAGTTTAGTTGACGATTATGGTTTCGATTTTAATTTAGAAATAAAAGGGAAAAGGTCTAAGGAGTGAGCTAGAGAGACATGGATATAGTGCGCAGAAAAAGTATGAAAAGAAAGGGTTTAGTTGACGATACCACTTTGGATTTTAATCTAGAAATAAAAGCCGGGAAAAGGTTTTGGGAGTAAGCTAGAGAGACATGGACCCAGTGCATTGACAAACTATGAGAAGAAAGGGTTTAGCTGATGACGATGCTTTGGATTATAATTTAGAAATAAAAGGGAAAAGGTCTAGGGAGTGAGCTAGAGAGACATGGACGCAATGCATTGAGAAACTATGAGAAGAAAGGGTTTAGTTGACGATCATGCTTTAGATCTTAATTTAGAAATAAAAGGGAAAAGGTCTAGGGAGTGAGCTGGATAATCCTAGATGCAGAGATTTTACGAGAAGAAAGGATTTAGCTGACAATGACGCTTTAGATTTCAATTTAGAAGTAAAAGGAAAAGATCTAAAAAGACAGCTAGAAAAACCTGGATGCAGTGGGTTGAGAAACTATGAGAAGAAAGGGTTTGGTTGACGATGATGCTCTGGATCTTAATTTAAAAGTAAAGGGGAGATCTAGGGAGTGAGCTAGAAATACATGGATACAGTGCACAAAGAAGTTCGGATATGAGAAGGTAGGGTTTAGCTTTGGTTCACTGTACCTCTAATGACACTAAATCAGGGATGTAACTCTCTCTCTGCTCGTCTGAGCCAAACTCGTCCACCATCCATGCAACCATACTGGCAATAAGAGTAAAACATTTTATAATTACACAAACACCATTATCAAGTACCTGAATACATTAAATTTTGTCTCAATGTGTCAGTGTGAGATTTCTTTATTACTCTTTGAGCGGTGAATACTTCTCAGTTTTCAAACGACCTCTGAGCTGCAATGATAATAACTCAAATGACGAACAGTTCTGTCTGCAGATTGAGTTTATTTACGCTTCTCTACAGACTGATACTTTCTGCAACAGTTCAGTTTTGTTGAGAACTCTACGTTTCGAAAAGGCGTAGGTTATTTCTGTTGTCTTTCGGACTTAATACCGCTTTGCAATATGCTTTGGTCACTCGTTTGACTTCGACCACTCTGGTATTCAGAAATAATTTATGCCACCGATGTAACAGTGTAAGATTTATTAACTACTCTTTGAGCCTTAAATACTCAGTTTCAGTATTCAAACAGGGTCCGTGCAGGGTATCAATGAAGAAATTTAAGGACTATTCAAGGACTTTTCAAGGACCAAAATTATATTTTCAAGGATCACGAAGATATGTTTGTTACCTTATTAACTTAATATTCCAAAATAGTGACAAATAACTTCATCTAAAAGCGAGTTTTTTTATTATTTCAGCTAATATCACAATAGCCAACGTTTTTATTGTTGCCTCATTCCCGCCAAAAAGGCTCGCCAAATAAGGACATCGTTTTGGACAGGGAACCCATTTTTCA
>JANCMA020388857.1:0-11298 GCA_024336925.2 Zoanthus solanderi
GACACACTACTGCATGAAACAAAGTCGCTATTCAAACTGTTCACGTGACTACACACAGGTAGCCCAAATATACTACAATGGTATCGACCTTTAACGAGTTTTTACTCACTGTAAACTCATATCTGCTAGACATTGTGGCACTAAGCAAAACATGGCTGAGAGACCAGTTGCAGTTATTGGATTATGTTACTATTCCTGGCATTATCAAGGAATTCCGAAACAAGGAAGGTATAAAGGCGGTGAGTTCGGCGTTTATATCAAGGAAAACGTTAATTACATAAGCGCCGTCGAAAATGCCCACCCAGAACATAGACACCTATGGAGAGAGGTTCCTGGCCGCAATAAGCACAGTAAGGCCCTTGTAAGCGTCATCTACAACTCCGAGCTTATGCTTTGCAGCGCCCTTAAGGTTGGCTGGATAGTCTAAAGTACTTGATTGTGAGCTGAGATGGCAAGTTATTACTTACAGGAGATATCAATATTGACAGGCTCCGCCCCTCTGATCATCTAACGAAAAGATACCAATGTATCCTCAAAGTGTTTGAGTTCACGCAGATTGTGACACGTCCTACACGTGTGAAAAGTTCTTTAAGACCCTTATTGTTCATTTCATCACGAACCTCCCGCAAAAGGTGACCGACACTGGTATTATTCAATGTTTTATAGTAAGTGACCACGATACCATCTACGCATGCGTTAATATACAGCTCCCCGGGTTTCAACCTTGTTATAAGTTTATCCGTTTGGAAAGTTATCCAAAGAGGACTGAAACCTAGTACCAGGCCCCTGCGGTTCGACCCAGATGCTCTCAACGACTTATTCGCGACACTAGAAACTCGAACAACCCTAATAGAATACCTATTGTGCTCGATATATAATCTGCCCGACAATCCTCCATATATGTTTTACTATATTGTCATACCCCAAGCTACTTGGTGTAGTACCATGTTACACTCTTGATTCCATTCCTGTAATTTTAATTAACATTATTACTGTTCTTCTCTGCTTACTACTTATTATCAATCTGTTTCTGCTCCCTATTAGAATAACTTGTCGTTAACTGACTTTTTTAATCAAATAACTGTGGTGATGGCTTACTCGAAAGCTTTTAGCTACTTTAGCATCTACGCACATTCATCATTTCATGACACAATTTACTTATTCAAACATTGTTTTTTTTTCCTTTCCTTACGTATTATATCTTGTACGCTTACAATGTTCTATAACCTTTCGTAAACACACAAAATTAAATATAGCAAGAACTGGTTGTAATCCGCTTTCTATATCTGTAAAAAAATATTAGAACGTAAAACTTCTAAAATATACAACCGCTACAAAATATTTCACGCTAAACGATTCAGTGATTCTAGGTGCGAACGTATTGTCTTCACTATACAATGGACCTGCATGCATAAATAAGTACATCCCAGTACGGGATATTACTATTATATTACCAAACGAATTTTAAACAGAGATCAGGCCTGTGAATCAAAAAAAAAATTCTTGTACATCAAAACCCAGTCAAACCAATTCTCATCCGGAAAGAATTGTTGCACCCTGTACTAAATAGTTTGTAAATATTGCAAAATTTTACACCCTATTCTAGACAAACATTTCCGTGATTTATA
This sequence comes from Zoanthus solanderi, assembly GCA_024336925.2. NCBI lineage: Eukaryota > Metazoa > Cnidaria > Anthozoa > Zoantharia > Zoanthidae > Zoanthus > Zoanthus solanderi. The sequence goes on from JANCMA020388857.1 coordinate 1,629, forward strand.
CACACTTTTCTGGACTGGATATTCTGAAAACCATATCCTGAACAGTGGCACATCCCCGTATAGTCAATATATGGGTGTACATCCCCTTCCCCCGGTATAATCCATTTTGCTAAGCCTCAAAGTAAATTTATGTACATACTTCGGTTGAGAAATGCAGCAGATGTTTGACTTAAAAATTCTGTATTGGAAAATTCCGTCGTGACGGACTTGAAAAATTTCAAGTTCTCTTGTTGTTGCCTTAGCGAGTTTTGAGCCAATCATGTTGTGCGAATCCATGTGCTGTAAACCTTGTGCAAGAATTCCATTTTCTAACAGAAACAAGAACTCTGCAGTAACCTGTACTCTGCACAATTCTGAATTTATTCTATCAAGGGACATTGTGGTAATGCAGTAATTTTAAGGCCAAGAGGTATACGTTGACATTTTGCTATAAATATTCAACGCAGCAACCGGCATTCCATAAGTTCTATAAAAATTGTGATTTGTTCTCACTTGTCCAACTGAGTTTTGTAAGCTTTGTTCTCACTTTGAATTAACTTGGATTTAAACTTTGTTCTACCTTGAGTTCAACTATACTTTAACTGGGGCAGGCAAGAAGCATTTCCGAAAATATCCCCCAAATTTGCCAAAAAATTTTGAGTGTCCTTCTTGCCAGTCTGTTGTCACTTCAAAAGCAATTTTGTGTGTGTAAAATATATGTCACAAGGGCAAATAAAGACAATGAAAACGGTCAAACACAACATCCAATTTTTCCAAAAGCAAGACTTTCTCCCCTCGATGGTCAGTGAAACCACATACACCAGTGTATGCTAGTTCTGTCACAGCGTTAAAAAATTTTATTTTTCCACTAAAGACAATATTACTACAAAGTGTAGTATCAAATCGTGGAAGGGTACATGTACTCTTTCACACCTTTAAGTTTTTCATCTTTTCATCTATCAAGTTTAAACTCAAAAAATATTTAACAAGTTTGCTTCTTTCAGAAATCTAAATTTCATTTTAATCTACAGCTGTATGTACTGTGGTCTTATGTTATTTCTTTCATAAATCTATTTGAAATTAATTAAATATATAAATTATTCACAAATCCATAAAACTTATATGTAATTAATTAATATAAACTAGTAGTAATCAAAGGTGTATGGGAAGTGCTGTGAGTTTTGGTGCAGGTGTGTTTCCTTTTTTATTGTTTGCAAACGGTTTATGTGGTAAAAATATATATATATTGACACGTCAGTAAACTTTCCTAATAGTCTCAACATGAAAAACAGGCAAAATCTTGATCAAAATTCGGCATATAGTCCAGTAAAATTTTCTGTTGTGATATGTAAGCTCTTTGATTGAATTCGCTGGGAGTCCAAGCAAAGTCTGACATGTAAAATCTTGATCAAAATTCGCCATGTAAATGCCACGTGCGGTGTCAACATGAAACCGAGGTTTAAATACAGATAGAAAGATAGAACCCATCGCTTCTCTAGTACACTGTGCAACCCAGAATTCCTTGCAATTTATTTTGCTGTGAGTGAACGATTATGCTTCAATTTTTCTTTTATCAAGTTGCCATAATTGAGGTTATACCATTTCTGTTTGCTTTAGAGCACAAATTCCTAATCAATCCAAAATCCTATGCTTTTCTCAAAACATGCCCATCATCCCTCCTGAACACATGCCCTTACCATCTCACTACATTTGCCTTTGCCATCTGAACCACTGTTTCCTTCAATCCCAACATCTCCATTAGGTCCTCTGTCCTCTTTTTCTCCATCAGTTTGCACCACACATCGCTCTCACCATTGCTCAGTGAGATTAATCGTGAGTGGTTACTTAGTTTATAACCCTGGGATAAATTGGTGTTTGATGTTTTCGTGTGAATCAGGGCCAGCCATGATTTTGAATCTATCCCCAAGTTTATCCGGGCCCCAGATACAGATTGGATGTATATGATCAAGCTCTTGCAGGAGAGCTCAATTCCAATCATCTTTGCCAAAATAAAAACCTCAAAGGCTAAACCCATACTCCTTGCCAACTTACAAGGGTTGGCCAGGGTATTTGGGTATACGGTATTTCGGGGTATTTAATATTAGGTATACAGTGTCATAATGCTACAAATTGAGTATTAATTATTACACTTTTCTTGAATTTTGGTATAAAGTATATCATGCATGTTTTTTTCAAATATTGGTATTTTACAAGAATTTTAATTAAATTATTTTTTGGATATATTGGACGATGTTCCTTTTTGGGTATATTGGTATTCCACTAGCAACGACTTACCTGTCGTTTACTGAGTAGAATAGTGAAAAAAGATATCAACATTCTGGCATGGTCCCATTTCTACGAGGTGACTGTCGCCATCGGTGATATTTAATGTAGTTTTCCTCACCGCGTAACATTCTACAGCATCTACCCTTGATATCTATACTAAGGTTCTTTTTCATGTGGAAAGATTTGATTCTAGAGTACGCTCGGGCATAACCCAAATGTGTATACTCTCCCTCAGTACATTGCTGTTTTAACTTACGGTTTAACTTTCTCAACTGCTCAACTTCTTCGTAAAATCCTTTGCCCTCATTGGCAACTTTTTCCCAAAACGTTCTATTGAAATGTTCGTACAACAAAACATCTCCACTACTCCAATTTCTAATTGATTTCTGAAGAGTTTGAGGTAATGGTTTTCTTTTTGTAGCACTCTTGAGGAACACAAAATAGGCCATATCTTCTAGTTTCCAACAAAGAAGTCTCTTAAGAAGCACAAGCGATTCATCGAAATATTCATTAAGTAAAACGAGCTGAAACCGCTTTGCAATATTAAGAATATGTTTTTTTTCCAAACGTAAGTCAGAAACTTTTTGGGTTTTCAATCCCAGGTCAAACAGCATTCCATTCTTGATTACATTTGCTAAGCCTCTTAGCTTACAAGACGAGTTAAAAAAACTGGTTATCATTTGAACATTGTCTGTTCCATTTATTCTACATGCGTGGGCTACTTCCATGTAATAAAACACTGACTCAAAGTTTGTAACAGGGTTGCGTAAGATGGTGATAAAAGTGGCGTTCCGGGTCATCACTGATTCCAAAGTCTTTTGTTTGTAACGGGCGTGGTTGCAAAGGATGTCTGGATTAGCGGTAGGAATTCGGTACCAGTCCACCGATCTGTTAATGAATAACCATGGATAAAAGAATCTAAAAGCAAGAAAGAAGTCTATCAACTGAACTCAATAGCGATTGATAGCATATCAATGAAGAAGGATTTGGATATGTCAGATTTACGTTTAGAGCCTGGGGTTTAGTAACTTAGGAATAATTTCCATATTGGCGCATACTTATTTATGCATGCAGCTTCGTATAGAAGTTAGGGTCTGGGTAAGGATTAGTTCGCATGATTATTAAACAATAGTATGCGCCAATACGGAAATTTTACCGTAACGTGACATTCTGGGGACTTTGATACGCACTTACAGAGGTAATATAATATTAATAGACCATGATGTTACTATAAAGAAACAAAAAGTGATAGTCTCTCTGGAGTGTATCCGCGTTCTTTTTGTGATCAAAGTTTTATTTACACCATCCCAAAGATTACTACTCCAAGAAGTAAATCGTGGGTAATGAAATCTCAGAATTTTAAAATTTCGACCAATCTGCATTCATGTTGTATCTACAGAATGGAAGTTGGCCGATTATGACAGCAGTAGCCGAGGTGAACGATGTTTTAGCAATGTGGAAAGATGTTTTTATTCATATGCTAAATATACATGCCAAGCGAAATATCCTACGTCTGAAATATGCCATCATCTTAGATCAGCCCTGTTCAAAACGAACTTTGTGTTAAACTATTATACCTGTTAAACCCTGGTCTTGGTAGAGCGATAGTAAGATTATGTTCATCAGCATAACGGTTCAAAACGTTTGTTATTGTACTGCTTCCTGTTTTGTGCGTTTTGAGAAACATCACCTTGTGTCTAGGCTTGCAGCTGCCAACCTTAATTCCGTTGCCAATTGCCACAGGGAGCCCTTTCACTTTATTTTGTGTGATGCGTGTTTCATGGTGTTTTGAAGGACCACTTGCCGTGACACTTTGCGCTTCTCTTGTTGATAAAAAAATAGTTGACGCTGTCGAAAATTTCTCTTTTCCAAATATTGATGGGTGGGAAGAAGGAACTTTGGTTGCTTCAACAGCGTTAGCAATTGTCTGGTTTTTGCTGTTTAACAAAAATGTACTGTTCTGACTATTTTCTTTTGTTGTTAGCAATGGCAACTTGGAAAAAGTAGACAAAGTTGTGTAAAGAGAATTTCTAGTACGTTCGACGTTTCTAAACGGTGAAACCAATTTTCTAAACGGTGAAACCAATTTTTTGGTGCTAACCGCAAAACTTGTTCCATGGCTGAGATGTCTGGAAACAAAAGAGACGATTAAAGCTTTGGTAGATCAATTGATAATGATGGAAGCAACCTCGTTCTCAGGGTTCTCTCTGTTTCAGGAGAGAACCGTGGGAACGAGTTTGGATGGAAAGGACAGAAAAGAAACGTTAATCGCAAAAAGGGTATACACGCTTTTTTTTTATAAGAACAATGAGGTTCAGATTGGCCGAAAATTGTAAACAATTTATGAACAAGCTCAGGAAGAGGCTACTAAAACTAGCTAAATCCTTTACGAGTCTAGTGGCTCATGGAGCCGGCGCTTATCTCCGGTTTCTGTAGTGTTAAGCGGATGAGAGTCTTGTACTCCCCCTGGGCGAGACACTAATCCATTGCAGGTTAGACGCTGGTACTCATTTACCTACCCCAGAAGGATGGAAAGCTGAGTTAGCTTAGGCGGAAGAGAAGGTCACACAAATATTCAAATTTCGGCTCGAACCGGGGACCTTGTGGCTAGAAGGCAGAGATCTTACCAAGTCCGCCAACCATGCCCGCCCAGGCAGAGGCTGAACAAAATTTAAAATATTTCTTATTGAAACTAAACTGAATCTTGTAATCTACGTTTGTAATGTGCACAGTAAAAACACAGAACCGCCATTTCCCATTTATTTTTATATCTCTGGCTGCTTCAGCCTCAATTGGTTCTTAGTATTTTTTCTTATTTCTGTGAAAAGACAAGACATTGAAAAAATGCTGATCGTTCGGTATACGTGTACCATTTCAGTGGGACAATATTAGATATAATAATGGAAAACGGTTCTTCTGTGTTTTTACTGGTTCTTACAAGGATGATCATGGCGACAAGAACAGCACAGCACAGCCTGGATTTTGCAAAACATCTTATTTCATTTTTCTAATTTTTTTTTTCTAATTTTTTTTTTTTTTTTTTAAAGAGAATTAAAAAATAGACGAAGTAAGATGTTTTGCAGAAACCGAGCTTTATTTATCAACCCCATTTATAGCTTCCACCAAAGCATTTTCTGAGCAATGATTTAAGTGCGTCATCATGATTTGGAGACCAAGTCGTTTCACATGGCGAGACGACGATGCGAAATTAAAAAGTATTCCTAGTAACTTACTAACTGCAAATTTGATCCCTAAACACAAATGGATAAGGTAAAGAAAACTCAGAATTTAAGATAAGAAAATCTTAACGAAGTTAACCTTTTAGTTTTACACGCTTTTTAAAAAAAAAAAAAAAACTTTATAAGAACATTAAGGCTCAGATTGGCCGAAAATTAACAACAATTTAAGAACAAGCTTGGGCTGTGGTTGAAAAGAAGTGAAAATGTTTCTAGTTGAAACTTAACTGAATCTTCAAACCGCTCACAGAAATAAGAAAAAATTAAGAATAAAGTAATGAGAACAATGGGCCTCGGTAGAATTTACTTGTTTTTATTAAAAAAAAGGGTATAGTATAACTAAAAAGACTAAAATAATATTGATTTGTTACGTAATAATTTGCAAACACAGCACACAACTATTAAGGCAAGTTATATGTGAAAAGCTATATTTAACATTTATTCATTCAATTTACACAGTGGACGTGTATGTCAGCGATAATTACAAAATTCATTGTTGTTATTTAAGTTTTCTTACCCTGACTCAAGTGAACTTTGTGCTACATTTTCCGTTTCTGCATAAGAAAGAACCGTTATACAAAAGTCTTATCAGCTTCATTTTCTACAAGTTAAAGCTGCGGTACTATAAAGCCAATCACATAAAACTGTCGTATATAGTATTAGTTATTAATTATAAATATTACTATCATTAACTATTCTTAATCATGATTATATTATTAATAAGCAAACTTCGTTCACTGCAAAAAATCCGCTTCCGCATTTGGTCAAAATCGATCACTTGATCAGTTCGGTTTATATGTCACTAATGCACTTATCATTAGCTTCCCCCGGGGTCGACCCCCGGGACACCCGCGGGATACCCAGGGGATTAGTAAGGGATTAGTCGATTTTGGGTAAAAAACTTTGCCCGCGGGGATGGGGCATTGTGCGTCTTTTGAAAGGAATGTTAAACCCCCGGGGATACACCCACGGGATTTGGAATGTAAAAAATGGAAAATGTAGCAAGGGCACGAAAGCTTGGAGCTGAAAAGGCTGCAGCCACAAGAAAGGCGAACAGAATAGAAAAAGGTTGGTAAATCCTCTTTATGCCGGCATTTGATGATGCTCATTGTGTTTAGTTTGGCATGTGATCATGTTCTCTCTATTATACTTTGCAGGTGTTGCAAGCTCCTCTTTGGAAGTGGAAGAGACAGAAATCGACGATACACACAAACTCTGGTGTCACTGTCAGGAACCTGAATATGGGTACGTTGACATGCATGTGTTACTTCTGACAGTTGTGGTGTTGTGGACACAATATCATATTTTGGTTTCTTCAATATTCTCTTTTCCCATAGATTCATGATAGGATGTGACAGACAAGGGACCAATTGCTTCATTTGGTATCATGGAAGATGCGTCAAAATTACCAAGGCCCGTGCGGAGAAGATGAAAACATGGTGGAACTGTAAAGACAATTAGTATTAAAAGGTAAGCGGACTGTCCCCTGGGAAAGGGGCATTCGCCAAGATTTGTTGCCCCATACCCCTGGGTCTTAGCAGGCTTTTGTAGAGCCTTTAAAACCAATCCCCGGAGGTGTCCCGGGAGTCGACCCCCGGGGAAGCTAATGATAAGTGCATAACCGGCAAGACCGTGCGATTATGAACGTTAACCTTTGTTTCTTGATTTAACCATGACCGAGTCCTCAATAAATTCTAGCCACTGATTATATGAGTCAACTGATTTTCGTTGAGCTTTTACTCCAGCAAATGTTATCATTTATCAGAGTATACACTCAAGTTATTTAATTTGGCGGGCTTTTTGGCGCACGTTCAGAAAATTTCCCGCCTTTTATAAACAAGTTTGAAGTTTGGGTTACTTGTGAAGTACTTTGCGACATTTTCGATCAGTTCAGTTTTTTGTTTGATTTTTTTTTAAAGTAGAATTTAACCATTTGCCAGATTTACTGAATACCGGATATACAATAATTGAAATTAGTTTGTTTTAGTGTATGGAAAACTTGGAAGCGAAAATATGCAAATTCAAAACTTGACTATGTTTTATATCGTCGAGGAGGACGACGTGTAAACATTGAACTTACTTCCCAAAGAACTGCTGATGAATTCTAAAACAAGGTAACTTTTAAATTTTTTACGGCTTGTAAAATTTCATTGAATGCTTTGCTACTTGTTCCTGAAAATTATCAAATCGCTTCTTAATCTTGCTCTTGAAAATTTTCTATATTTTTAATCTTTCTTCGACTTCATGTATAGCTGTTTTTTATTTCTATTTCATTTTATTTGAACTTGCGCAATTTTAATTTATGTACTTATCAGGGTTAGCAATAGGTTTTTTTTCAGGGGGTCACTCAAACCCTTTGTTCTCTATCCAAGGGGTCACAGAAATATTTCAGTGCGTATACTGTTCTAGTCTACCGAATCTATTTCTATTTCTCTGCGTCAGAAAAACGCAGGGCTGTGGTTATCAGTGCGTCAGGGCATTATTCTTTGCGTAAATTACGCACATTTGTGCGTTATTGCTAACGCTGCTTAATTAAAATTTAAAGCTTTTTGTTCAAACTCTTGCTTCAGGTTATAAGTCATTTATCGCGCCTTGCAATGCATTGAACTCAGATTGCATATTAAAAGGGTTATATAGTTACTTTTAGTTCGTGTATTGTTTACAAACCACTCATATCCAGTAACTATTGTTGATTCTATTATATCTACTTTATATCTCTGTTATCATTATGGCTTAGTGAGCTCAGTCATAAACCTTTCAATATGTATTGTACAGCACATACATGTACATGTACAGATATGTAGATGTTGAGAACGCGTCGCCGGGGTTGAATTCCTTGCGTCGAATGATTACACTTATGTTTATGCCCAGAGAATTATTTGTTGATTCTTAAAAAAACTATTGAATTGTCACTGCGAGTAAGTGATACACGTTTAAGGAACTCTAGGTTGAGAAGTTTGATTAATATCGCTGTTGGCAAAACACAAAACTGACGTTTCGAGCGTTAGCCCTTCGTCAGAGCAAGACGCTGCTACTGCTAGGTTGAAAAGCTAGTTTGGTCATCCCGTAGGGAAAACACGTTGAAGTTTTGAGCGTTAACTTTTCACCAGAAAAAGCGCCTCTTAAACTTCCTTTTAGCCTCGTTCATGCGAGTCATTGAGGTCACTTTACCACTGGATAATTACACTGAAAACGTCTTACAGTAGAAATAGCATTGACAAAAAACACAAAGCACACAGTCTCCATGAAAAAAGGACAAAAAGACCAAATGTTCCAAAAATTTGAAGTGCTTAATACCGAGAGGTCTAATTGTTATGGTTTCACGCAACGTTATGGACAAAAAAAAATACTTGTAAAGATTGCAATCAAATTGTATTATTTACAATAGCTTCTTCGCTGATTGAGTGATCATACTAAATATTGTATTTCCCAGTTCGGTGGACCTACCTAAATATCCTTGGAAATGTTTGCTCCTCAACTGTTGAACTTTACCATAACTCACAAAAAGAAGAATAAGGCAGTAAGCCGTGGCCAGATAAAAAGCAAGCCACGCTCTCTTTAATAAAAAAAAATACAAGTCAGTGTTGAAACCAGATTTGATCTATTCCCTATCCAAAGTGTAGTTACGTTGGACAAGAGAGGAACGCGCTCCTGGGCTTGGTGTTCTGTGACCGCTAAGCTATGACCCAATGTGCTGACACGGGTCACCAATGCACAACTCCTAACCTATTAGTTCATGCCGTGTGAATATGGCTTTACACCATACAAGAATGAGGTAAAAACAAAAAATGATGTTTCTAACTCAAATTTAAACAAACAGTTGCCTTAATAATTGAACAACAACAGTTTTACTTTGGAATTTACCGAGCTGACCATCTGCCTATCTTCTTTTTCACTTTACTCCGCGAAAACCTCACTTCTTAAGTTCTCTCGACATCCAAAGCCTCACATTACAAAATTTGACATCTTTTTTCTTGCTAAAACTTTCACCCTGTTCGAAAATCTCTTGTTAAGTCGAGATAGAAAAATAATCATTTATAATAATAATAATAATAATAATAATAATAATAATGACAATAATAATAATAATAATAATATTTATATTGCGCATTTTTCATATGGATATGATCAAATGCGCATCACAAATAAATACAGTTTTCAACAGTTGA
>JANCMA020388958.1:0-11296 GCA_024336925.2 Zoanthus solanderi
CACCCCCACCCCCTCTTAAAAATGCTGGCTAAGCCCTTGTGTTACTGCGTCGGTTGATTATGTATAATTACACGCTTTCAGTTTTATAAGAATCAGTAAGTTTTTGGTTGAAGCTTGACTCTTCTGATACTTACAATCTTTTTTTCGTTAATAAAATATAGTCTATGTTCTTAATATAATCTTGCATATTTGCTCTACATATTATGTGTTTCTAAGAAGATACGAGCTTCGATATATATTTGATACACTATAATTAGATAGATGAAAACTTAAAGAGAAAATAATAGGCGTTGCTAAACAACGAACCAGAAACCAAAAAAAAAACAAAAAACAAAAACAAAAACCAGAAATCGGCAGTCAGCAATCAGAAACAGTACTTTACAGATATATTAAAAAATAGAGATGCAGAAGTTTGTGTCGGAACAGAGTCTCAAATCTAAAGTTTAAGTTTACAAAGAAACGCTTTCGTACATTTAAAATTTGATTGAAAACGAGATTGAATACATACCGCGGCCGGTCAACATAACTCAACTCTTTTAACTTAATTTACTATGAGATTCAGATTTATATAGCGCATTTGCCAGTGAATGTGTTCAAATACGCTTTACAAGCAAGTATGCAGTTGTTCTTTGAGAGACTTAGATCGCTCGCTACAGCGACTCACAAATACTTTATATAGTTATAATAATGCTCTCAGTAGAAGAGACAGACCACACAACATCTGGATCATGCTCACCTTCTCTTTACGATAGATGTGTGTGGGTTCTTTTAAGTCCCCCAGTAGAGGGTCGGGAGACTGGACCTATGGTTTAACGTCCAGTTAATCCGAGAAGGCGCGAAGGCCTAAGTATTTGCTGATACTAAAGCAAAAGCAGCACCTTCTCCTCAATTATATATTTTAAAGACCCTGAGTGTTGGTCCAGCCGGGAATCGAACCCAAGCCTACGCAAGTTAGACTGGCACCTTACCAACTAGGCTAACCAGACGGTGGTTTTGTTCTTATAAAATGATTTTAAACAAAAATTGCCGGTATGAGTAGTAAAGATACAGATGCAAGGTTAGCATAAAGAACAACAGAAAGTCAGAGCGAAATCGAACCAAAATATTTTAAAAGTGCTGCAAGAATAAATCTAAGCCTGAGATGATTCTCAGATAATTCTTTTTTTAGTTCTTTGCATATGTATAAACAAAGCTGGCTAGCTAAATCCTTTATCGAGCCAATTGGCCCATGGAGCCGGCGCTTATCTCCGGTTTCTGTAGAGTTATATGGTTGCAAGTCTTTGACTCGCCCTAGAGGCCTGGACGAGACACGAATCCATCGCAGCTTAGCTCCCAGAGGATGCTGGTACTCATTTATCTACCTCGGAAGGATGGAAAGCTGAGCAAGCTTTGGCAGGAAAGAAAGTCACATGCACAAATACTCATATTTTGGCAGAGCCGAGATCGACCTGGAGACCTTGTGGTTGGAAAGCAGAGATCTTACAACTATGCCCACCCGCGTATAAATAAAGGAAGAGTTTTCAAAAAGTAAAGGCAGAAAGTTAACAAAGGTTACACAGATGCAAAATTATAAGACTTGTTTTGATTAGTTTGTCTATATTCTTAATAACTGAATAGTTTTAATACTATTAGTAGTACTAGTCGTTGTAAAAGTAATTATTATTTATTTGTTAATTTATTTTGAAATTAGAGACGTGCAATACTTATTTTCCGGGGGATTTCGATCCTCGAAATTCTTGTAAAGCAGGGACCGGTTCGTCAAAACTCCGATTAACCTAATTCTGGATTAAGACAAAATTCAAAGAGTAATTTTTTCATAACTGTAAAACTTTGTGTTGCTTACACTGAAATGCTGTTACGTTTTACCAATAAAGAAACATGTTAACTCCAAAATCCCATCTCAAAGCAAGCTATAGAATGTAGGAAACAAGAACATGGATTAAAAAGTTAACCGTGGGTTAGCACTAGTCAGGTTTTGAGGAACCTGACCCAGATTAATTTCTTATAAAATAGGAATAGCTCTGCCAGAGAATCATCAAGTTTGTTTTTTAAAAGAATCACCAGTCAGTGTCTCCGAAATTAAAGTGCACATAATTTGTGATGAACTCAACAACAGACTGAAAAACAGACTTTCTACGATTAAAGTTTTTACAAATGGATCACACAAAAATGAAAAAAATTACAATGATCATTATTTTATACTATAGTTTTTGTAGTACAAAATTTCAACATTCTTACTCCCAGTTACTCCCATACGGTTTCCCGTTTTTCTTTTCTGTTTCAATTTAATATATTAAGCTGTTTTTTTCAGTAATTTTCTTTTTACGAACCTATGCTATTTAATAATTTTATACACTAAGTTTAAAAAAAAAATAAGAACGTGTTTTTTTACTTACGCTAAAGGTGTTCTTGACCTATTAGTGATTTGAGCCTCAAAATAATCTTAAAATGTTCTTAAACTACCTGTTGCAATAGTACGCATGTTTATCCAGGGAAATGTTTTTATCAAAAAACAAACAAACGATTAATTTTAATGAAAAGGCTTATGACATATTGAACTGAACCTCCACTGTGCACGAGAGATTAGAAAATAATCCGTACGAGTTATAATTATTGTTTTATGCAAATGAAGGTATCAGTTAAAAAATTATGTGAGGTGCTATACAGTGTGTCTCTTCATTATGTGAATTTTTACATATTTGCTATTCATTTTCCATTGTTCTGAATAAAATGTTCTTGTTCTCGATAAAAAAAACGCTTCGTTGACCACTAGCAGATTTACAGTGGTTGCCAGATCCTCTTAAGATAAATCTAGTTGATGCAAAAGTATTTAGCTGCCAGAAATTTCATACATTTTTCAAAATCACTATTGCATAGAGGTCAACAGTGCCAGTGGTTTTCACTTTCAAATTCAGCAACTTTATTTTTAAAACCATTTTTTATATTTGTTCTTTCCACCAAATGACCTTTGATAGCAAATCATCATTGGGGGAACAAGCTGTAGTTGACATAGTTAGCTTTGCCACCAAAGACACAATATATACAACTCACAGACATTTATACCCAGCCGATTTCTTAAGTTATCTCCAGATGCTCTCGAGTCGCTTGATCTACCTAAATTAGCGCTAGCATGTGTAAACAGTTCAGCAGTGATTCTAGAATGCTTCCAGGAGTACAATACAGTTAGGTCACGCGCCTAGCGCCTAGTTCAACTTGCTCGTGGAATCTGGAAACCAGGGAACATTTGCTCGTGAAATCCAGAATCGGAGGACATTTGCTTGTGGAATCCGGAATCCAGGAAACATTTGCTCGTGGAATCCGGAATCTAAAGAATATTTGCTCGTGGAAACTGACCGGAATCGAGAAAATATTTGCTCGTGGAATCCGGAATCTAGAAAATATTTGTCCTTGGAATCCAGAATCCAGAAAATAATTGCTCGTGGAATCCGGAATCCAGGGAACATTTGCTCGTAGAATCCGTTATGTTGTTTTTTTACCCATTTTTCTCAGTCGTTGCATTTCCTGCTTTCCTTCCCATTACGCAAAGTTTGTGCCTGCAATAGGAAAAATCCGAGGTAATCCAGAACATTTCATACTAAAAAATATTCCATATCGTTATTCAACTAAATTACAAAAATGACCCACCCGGCCCTATAACTTTCAACTTGCAAGGGTCATGAAAAATCAACTTTCCTTTTCTGCCTTAGGCGAGTTTTTCAGTTTAAATGTTTTTTCTATAGTAGAGGAGAATAAGAGAAGAGAGAGGAGCCTGGGCCAAGGGAGAGAATGGAGAGGGGAGGAGAGAGAGGAGCCTGGGCGCGGGCCAAGGGGGAGAATGGAGAGGGGAGAAGAGAGAGCTAGAGGAGGGAGAGAGAGAATGTGGTAAAAAGGAGACGGAAAGTGGAAGATGTGCAACTGATAGGTTGGGGAAGTTGTTCGTTATTTTTTACTTCTCCTTTGTGCACGGTCTTGACTTGAATCCTAATTTTTCCTCCTGGGATTAGCCGATTTGATGTATGAGTCCAAGCTAAAAGTTTCTTAAATGCTTCCATTTTTTTCTCTCTGAAAAATTTATATTCGTCATTGGTAAAAGAAGAACTATCCAGTTGAGTAATCAAAACAACATTAACAATAACAATAACTTAATAATGATAATAACAATAATAACAATAATAATAATAATAATAATAATAATGATGATAATAATAATAATATCTGAATAATAATAATAATTGAATGATAATATTAATAATAATAATAACAATACTGAATAATGATAATAAGAAGAACTGTTATTGTTATCTATATCATTATCATTAATAATATTAAGAAATGTTTGTTCAATTTATACTTATCTAATTTTTGTTCATCACTGATTTTGTCAAAATAATCTTTAAGATTCGACGTTAGTAAACATTGTATTATCATTATTATTATTATTATTATTATTATCATTATCATTATTATTATTGTTATTATTATTATAACTAAATATTATTGTTGTGTTTCTTCTCGTTCTACTTTTTGTTTTCCTTATTCTCAATCTCATTATCATTGATGTGTTTTACCCATTCACTTTTATATTCAGTTCACTGGAGACGCTCGATTAGAGGGATCCTTTTTCGTTATTTCTGGTTTCTAGATCAATTCTGTCTCTAAAGGATAACCTTCGTTTTTATTTTCCGGAACACAAGCTGTACGTGTTTTTCGTTTGCTAACTGAGCGAAACTAGTATTCAAAATATAACAGTACCCTACACACTGAGATTTTCTAAACAAAACTATGCCTTCGGACAATTTTAAGAAGTACAGAACAAATATACTAATCCGAAAAATGCATTGTGAATTTAGAATGTAGATTAAAAATGATCAGAATAAGCGAATAACTGTAGCGCGATATTTCGTTGTTTAATACATCAACATCGTCAGGCAATAGTGAGAGATTGTACTATGATTTTCTAAGGGAGTATGTGATTTGCATTATAGTGATGCTAAATTTAAAGAAAAACAATTTTAAACCCCTTGACGCGGAAAGTCCCGAGTTCAAAATTGGTATTTAATCAAAAGAGCCTCCTTAAATACAAAAATAAAGCACATTCCAATTTTATATTCTTCATTTTTTGAGCATTTCTAAACAGGCACATTATGCATACTTCTGCCGCTCTTGATTATCACGGCAGTAGATCAACTGAACACGATCTAAATACAACGCAGCTGAATCTTTAGCGAGAAATTGGAAAAAGGAAAAAGTTAACTTCTTTCAGCATGCTAGGCGCTAATAAGGCTAGAAAATTTGTTTGGCAGTTTAGAATTTTTTTAATGGCGCATATCAAAACCATGTTTATGATGATGGTAAACGAAACATTTTGATACAGAGCGATTCCTAAGTGCTTTTAATGAGCAATGTCATTCATCCTTGTATGAGAAAATGAATCTGATTGGCTGTGAACGCACGTAATATTTCATATCTCTTAAGTAAAATAGTTACAAAATGTAATAAAGAATGACTGACGTGTTTCCAAAATTCTACGTGATAACTACACTTAATGGTACAATATTCAATCATGACGGGTGCCACAGAATGCATCAGTATATTGGAAGACACAAAATATTATAATAAGCTGAGTGTAGTTTGAATGTTAGTCAGGTCAAAATGACAAGGGCATTTAAAAATGAAAAATAACTACTCCTAGTGGGGTTTGATTTTTTAAATATGCTTACTTTTCAACCATCATAACAAGGAAATTCGAATTATTTACTGGTCGTTGGTTATGGGACAAAGTAATTTACGCACTAGTTTCATAGCTTTGGTATACATCACGGAGATTTTGGTTGCTTCTCTGACTCAAGACACAAGAGGCCAGTTAAATCAGCGAAAACCACAAACCTTGCTGAAGTTACTGCAATTAACAGGATCTCTCACTGACCACAAAGGAAGTTGTTCCCATATATTCCAAAGCACTGCACCATTACATCGAAGTTGATATATAAGATGATTTATGAGTTTATTTTAAAGCTTAGCATGTCACAGATAACTATGTTGCAATATTTAAAGCCGCAAGGCACATTATATTCCAGTGAACGAGTCTTAATTTTTGTTTAATCGAACAAAAAAATATAATGTAGCTGATCTCGATGTTTTAAAATACTTATCTTCCTTGAGTATTCTATGTTTAATGCAAATCGTGCGTGCACTTTGCATGGCACCAAACTTCCAAACAAAAGAGCTTGATATCATTATCATGAGAATGTATTGTTTTCTGAAACAACCATGAAGGCGGGTTCCTGACATCTTGAGAGTCATTATTTCTAACAATTACGCACTATAATTCAATAGAATTCAAAGAATTCGAACGAATTGCTTCATTAATGCCACTAATCCGAACACTATCTTTTGTTGAAAAATTTTAAGGAAATAACATTAATTTTACTGAAAATGGAATTGAACTAAGTGCAGTTTTGTGCATTTCTAGTATAATTATATATTTATGTGATACTTTTCACCGGAAAGATAACTTTTGGCCACACAATGCTTCACATGTGAATCAATCTAGAACGTTTTTATGAAACTACGTGATATTTTCGAATTTGTCTTGTAGTTCCTTTTATTACTTTCTATACTTTCTTTAGTCTATCAAATATTGGTGTTTTCGCTTCCCACTTCACAATTGTATCTCTTTAGTGCCGGGCATATCTAGTAATGGTATTGCTTTCATTTTGATACTTGGTCTTTGTTGATGCAGAGAAGCACAAAAGGAATCTCTTAGAGATAAACCCAAACATGCAATAAATAACAGCTCATCTTCTTGTGTGTTTAAGATAAGCTTTCTTATCACTAGATCAAGCCGAATCAGATCCTTTTTTTCCTTCTGTAATATTTATCACGAGCTTTGAAACAAAATAACCTCCATACCACATCAATGAGTTTAGCATATTGACTGTTGTCAACTTTCAGGTGATGATACTATTCAGAAACAAATTGTTTTCCACTACAATGAAGACAGCGCATTTCTCACAAATTATGTGAGGGTGAAAAACGCGTTTCAGTTTAGCGAGGCCACCAATGGTTTTTCATATTGCTTGAGGTCTAAAGTTTAATTCTTTTTTACTTTAAGATCAATTTCTCAAAACAGTATTTTGGCGGAAATGGAAGATAAATCTTCCAAGAGCACTCTAAAACTTTGAAATATTACTATAGTATTCCATTTCCTAAATAGTAGATGTGACACATAATTGTGAACGCGCAGATAAAGGTGTAAATTGAATCTTTCAGATATCACACATAATAAACTTTTGTCCGACTGGGTTTCCGGTGACATATTGAGCATATTACACGAGTTAAACACACGCGGACGTGTTTTGAAAAGCGGGGATTTAAGAGAATACACACAAAAAACGCGTAGTGAGTCTCAAGTTTTTGTAGTATACTTTATCGCTATGCTAATAATTTGTGTAAAGATTTTTCTTCTCGCAGTTTTACACGTATGCTGGAATTGTGCAGATGCAGATGTAATAATTCAAAAGAACTCAGTCTTTAGAGTTCCGTTTGGGAGATCCGTGTATTTAGATCCGAACAATGATCTTTCTATCATCTATCCTGCAAAAGGTCTTTGCCAAGTAATGATATTAAGAAACGACCCACTCTCGCAAAGTATTGGATTCTTGGTTTCAGAAGCAGACCCGTTTCCCTGCAACTTTGGTCACCAGACTGTTCAGTACACTCATCTCGGTTCAAGGTTTCAAACTCACGATTTTATCAAGCTTCAAATTCGCTGGGACAGCAAAAATGAAACGCGTTTTATTCCGTTTATCATACACATAAGAATTGTGTTCACCAAAATGGAATTTCTTCGGACGAATCGTGACTTAGTTGTGTCCAAGCCTGGCGGCGTGTCAACGGCAGTGAACAGTGATACATTAGTTTTTAACATCAACTCCGCAACTCAAAGTTGCAAGGTTTCACTACTTGACTACAAGAACCTTCCCCGTTATGGCAAACTTGTTAACATTACTCTTAGTGATATTTTCGCTCCGGCCCAAATGGAATGTAGCCAATTTTTGAAATCAGATGTTCGATATAAACATGTTAGAACAAACTCATCTAACCGAGATTATATTCCTATGAGCGTCGAAGTAACAAACCGTATCACCACGAGGGTGTCAAGGGAATACTTTCAGATAATTGTGCGGATTCTGGGCGCCAAATCCAATCAACAACCTCAAGCCTCGTTCCAGGCTTCAAATACGATCGAAGTCAATCAATTTGTCTTAGCTCCGTTAACAAGCTCAATTCTGGCAGCTTTTGACGTGGAAACTCCGTCCGACCAGGTTATCTTTAATGTGACTCAACCATTAGGTCGCGGAGAGGGCTCTTTAGTCAGCACCGATGACCCTTATCAGCCGTTAACAGCTTTCTATCAAAGAGATATTAAGGATTTTAAGATTGCTTACAGACCACCTGTACGCGCAGCGAACCTAACGCGAATGTTTCAAATGGTTCTTGAAGCAGTTGATAGTGAGAGCGCCACTTCAGAACCCATTCATTTGTTGATCGCTGTCAAACAAAGCAATGTAGAAGAGCCAATTGTGACCCTAAACACGGGGATCAGCCTGTTAGAGGGCCAATCGCGTGTTATTTCCAGTTCTGTTTTGCAGGTATCTGACTCAAACGGCATTAATAATGTCAGACTTAAAGCCGTTGGCGGACTGAAGTATGGCGAGCTACGAATACTGGAAAATGTAGTTGACACATTTATGGCGACAGATCTAGAGAATGGTGTGATTGTTTATCATCACGATGGATCCGAAACACACAGTGACAACATTGTGTTTCGTGTGTCGGATGAGCGACACAGCATCGACTTCCTGTTTCCCATAACTATTGGTACAGTAGATGACCAGGCTCCCACTCTTGTTTACAGTGCCGAATTGACGTTGAACGAGGGAGATTTTGCCATGATTGATCCCCACAAACTCAGCGCAACTGATGTCGATTCGGACTATACGACTGTGCGGTTTAAGCTTATTACAAGAAATTTTTCTCGGAATAAAACAGCTGGGGTTATTTGTCTGCGCCAGAAAGTTGCGCCTGTTGATCAGCGTGGCTGGAATCTTGAAGCCGATGGAGTGTTCGAAAAGAACGTAACAGAGTTTTATCAGTACGATATCATGGCAGGGAAGGTGTTCTACAGACATCTTGGCCATGAGATCTTCACTGATAAAATATACTTTTTGTTGTTGGATAGTGCTACCCCACCCAACATTTCTCCACCACACATCTTTACAGTTACAATAAACAAGATAGACGATTTAGTCCCCACGTTATACCCTGACTGCCAACTGAGCATAGTAGCTGACGAGCTGCGTCTCACAGAAATGTCCAAAGAAGTATTGCAATTTACTGACGGCGATTCTGAAGACGAGAAGTTGCTCTATATGATCTCAAAAGAGCCTTACTTTAAAGATGAGTCACACAACCTGGAAGACGCCGGCAATACAGTTTTGGTGGAGTCAAAGCTTCAAGTTGTGGGCTTTACGCAGTCACAAGTAAACTATCGTAAAATCGGATACAAGGCACCAGATCTCGAGATTGGTTTGATTCCTAGACATATTCAATTTGAATTTTCTGTTTCTGACCCGGCTGGAAACGTTGTCAAGAATCTAATATTTAATATTCTACTGCGTCCCGTTGACAATAGACCCCCTGTGGTGGTTGCCCAACAACTGGAAGTCCCTGAACTCGAGACAGTTACTATGGAAGAAAAGCACCTCAACATTTCTGATGTAGACACGGAACTGGCCAAGCTGAGCATTGTTCTTTTCCGTTCCCCCCGTTACGGTGTTTTGCGTTTGAACGGAAAGACGCTACCTCGCCGTGGACGGTTTACTGTTAATGACGTCAGAGCGTTACGTGTGACCTATCAGCACGTGACTGCTGGAGAGAGAAGTGATGAGTTCAAGGTGATGGTAGATGATGGGACTCATTCTACGCGACAGAGAATCATTCTCGGTAAGTAAGCTAATCAGTCGTGCAAATGGTGAATGAAAGCTGCGTCGGTGTTTCTTAAGAAAAAGTTTTTATAAACTATTTTATAAGATATATGTTGTAGAAAAGGAAAGAAAACACTGATGGTTTGGACGTTAATCCTTTGTCAATAAACTTTTTTCAGGAGCTTTATTATACGTACTTACTACCTTAAAATGAATGGAAAGTTTTGGGATATTTCAGCCGGTTTTTTTTTTAACAGGCGGGCGTGGTTGGCGCAGTTGGTAAGATCTCTGCCTTCCGATCACAAGGTCCCCAGTTCGATCCCCTGCTCTGCCAAGGTTTGAACTGATTTGTGCCACTTTCTTTCCCGCCTAAGCCAACTCAGCTTTCCATCCCTCCGGGGTAGGTAAATGAGTACCAGCGTCTGCTGGGAGCTGACCTGCGATGGATTAGTGTCCCGTCCAGGGGGAGTCAAAGACTGTCATCTGCTTAACGCTACAGAAACGGGAGATAAGCGCCTGCTCCATGGGCCACTAGGCTCGTAAAGGATTGAGCTTAGTATTAAGCACACACACAAAAGAAAAACGTGCAAGAGACCCTAGCGTAAAAAAAATCCTACGAAGCAAACTAAGCAAACAAAGTTGTTAGAGTGGGCTGGTTAGGAAACTTCGCAAACTACAAAGAAGATTACAATGCTTTTTTTTTCATGTTGTGTGCACGATCACGGTTTGGAGCTTTTGTTCATGGTGTGAGCTTCATTAGTCTATTGACTGTTTGCTCATTTACATCTCAAATCCTTTTGTTATTTGTGCACGGTCAACGTCATATCTCAATAGGGAAAGGAGAACAAAAATATATAAACAAAGAAAGTGGACAAGTTTCCTAACCAGTCGACTCTATTCACTTTGCCCTGGGTTAATCAAAAATTCAAGAAGCAATTTCGTTTTTAAGAAAAGGTTAATGATCCGTTAAAAATACTCAAGTATAGATAGTACAAACGTGCTAGTAGCTAACTTGAAGCCACTATATTGGGCACAATGGGCACGTTGGTAGCGGGGTTTATTCCTTTAAACTATCATAAAAAAATAGTGCCCAGTATAGTGGCTTCAAGTTAGTTACTAGCACGTTTGTGCTATCTATACTTTAAACTCAAATTACTAGAAAAGTAGAAAAAAAACGTAATCGAAATGTTTTTTTGTCATCACCATTAGAAGGGTAAGGACATTTTATACCCTTTAATTTTGAGCGGGTTTTTGCGAACCAATGGATGTTACTTAAAATAGTAAATAATTTATACTAAAGTTGTTCA
>JANCMA020389060.1:0-11296 GCA_024336925.2 Zoanthus solanderi
CCACTTTCTTTTTGCGATCCACATGAAGCGAGCTGCAAAATTTGCTCAAACCTGCCATAGTCACGTACTCGCACTCTATCAGGGGTCGCGAATTTGGCCGGCGTTGTACGTGGAAAACAACCGCTGACACAAAAAACAGCATTTTCTCCAATATGGCAGACGTAGCAACCAGCTTTCAGTGGGAGTTGTTGGCACTTTCTCATTGCCCAAATCAGGTTTTATTTTATTAAAACTTATCAGGAGAAAACTAAATTACAATTTAATTAAGTTTCAGAAACAAGACCTAAGATGGAGATACCACCTTAAGGACTAAGTAATGAGAAAATGGGAAATGGGAAAGGACTAGATATAGAAAACCTAAAAATGCTGTTACCTGTTGAGAGTTTATCTTCTATGGTTCTAACCAACAGTTCCACAAGTTTTGTTCTCAAACTCCTGAACAACTCAACAACTCCCATTTACCTGGACCATCTCCAACTGTCAACACCAAAATCGCACGACAAGAGATCTTAGCTATGTTCAACAACCCTCTTGGGTCAGAGAAAAACACCTTGTGTTCTCTTGGTGATAATGACCGAGAGTTCGAGGCTGCATTTAGCAATGAGAAAGATAATAAAAACACTGGTAAGAAATTTTTTTATGAAGAATGCGAGGCCGAAAAATTGCTTGAAGTTTGTAAATATGATAAAAACATACCTGAAACTGAGAAAGCAGCGATTATTTAATACAACGTAGAAAATCATGAAGATATAAAATTAGGTGATAAGATTTAAGAATTCAGGGCTCCTATAGGATTTCGAAAAGTTTTGAAAATTGAAAATGAATTTCCCAAGACCTTTTAAGTTTTAGAAAATTGAACTTGTATTTCAAGGCTATAAAATAGTGTTAAATTTCTAAATGCTTTGCTCTACAAACAAATTTATCTTTAGTTTGTTGGCACTCTTGAAACCATTTACAACTGGCCATTCCGTAATTGCGCAGGGAACTGGGGCGAGTTTCAACCAATTAGTAAATTGACACCACCACATGAAACATCATGTTCAAAGTTGTCATTTGACCAAGTTTTATGCTTTTGGGATAAACAGGGACAAAGTTATAGACCTTGAAACATGGTTCAAATCTAGTTCCCTGCTCATTTCCAGAATGGCTAATTATTTCAACATGAAAAAATTACTTGATTCTGATTGGCCAAGAGCAGTGCAATTACTTGTAACTCTGTGCAAAAAAAGTGTGATTCCGTGCAGAAATTTGTAATTTCGTGCAATTACAAGCTCAAAGCTAATAAGTCAATCAAAATGCAGAAGTTTCTATGGCAACGATGGAGGCATGAATTGTCCGTGCACGCATGGATTGTCACAATGCTAATAAGCCAATCAAAATACAGAAGTTTCCATGACAATGATTGAGGCATGAATTGTCTGTGCATGCATGAATTGTCACGTTGACACTGTCAAGTTTTGTTATATCACCGACATTTTTTTATAATTTTTTCAGTATATGATTATAACAGGTAATCGAACCTTTTACTCGTTCAATATGGAATTAATTTGCACTTGTGTGTTTTAAAAAGCTCAAATTGCGTTCGCCCTAACGGGCTCGCGCAATTTTGATTCTTTTTGAAATACAATCGTGCAAATTAATTCTATATTAAACTCGTAAAGGTTCGATTACATATACAAATTTGTGGCATTAATAGTGACAAATAAAGTACACCATGGCCAGCTACCTAAAGCAGTTTTTCCTAAATTAAATCAAAAGCTGGATTATCTATATTAAAAGATTTAAGAAATTGTATCAAAAAGTTTTGAAAATTAAAACAACGGATATTTGTACGAACTCTAATTAATGCTCCTAGTCTAATGTTCACCAACCATACGTCATTGTCTGAACTGAAGTCACTGTTGGAATTATATTGCAAAGGACCTATTCTGTATAAGAACATCTAAGGTTTTAAATCCACAAAATGTTTCAGCTGCATCTCATAATTTAGAAGTTCTCAATAATTTGGTGGATCCGTTGGGTTTAAGTATTGGCTTACTTTAATTAATTGTTTCTTTAACTCTAAAATGAAAATAATTGGTATTAATTTTTTTAAAGATTTATTAATTTATTTCATGATTTCGGTATGTGTAAAATAGAAAAAAAAATAAAAATTTTAGGTTGATTTCGATGTGGAAATTAGAACTCCTGAAGCTATAACTACCGGAATTAAACAAACCTATGTTAAAGACATGAAGCTCCACAGATTAGAAAAAATGTATCGCAGAGGCCCTGTGCCCCGTTTCATTTCCATTACTAATACAAAGGCTGTTTTGAATAACTTTTAGTTCTGTTTTTAAACTTACCTTGTAAACTATACATTATTGCAATGTTTTGTGATAGGAGGCATAAAGACCCAACAAGGATTTGTTATTTTTAATGATGCTGATCAAATGAACGAAAATCAGGAAAACAGGTAAGAAAAGATTTCAAATTAAATGTTACTTTTGTCTAATAGTGCAGTGATCATTTGTAATGTTTGAATGATTGTTGAATCGAGGAGAAGCCAGGGGAAAAATATAGGCTTCAACAGGAATTGAATCCACAGCCTCTGCAATAACGGTGCAAAGAGCAACCAATAGAGCTATAAAACCACAACTGGGAGGGCAGGCCGTTTTTTAGTCGTGGATACGCAAAGCGTAGGAACGACTGTTGCTGTGGGTTAGAATATGTAAATTTGTAACTCACTCAGTTTAAACAAAATCGATAATTCAACGTGAAACCAACTGATATAGACTTTCCAAAATAATGCCGGAACTGTTCTATTTATTTAACAAAGTAATGGCAAATACAGCAACGAGCAACTCGAGAAGCAAATTAACTTATACGATGCAACTGCTGAAGAACAGTCACATTTTATAAAATAGTTCTTTTTTAGGTTTAGAATCAAAATAAAATCTTATGACTTTTCACCCAACACCATCCATTCAAATGAGTTCCAAGTCCTTTAAACTGTATTTAAAAATTTGTTGCTGTAAAAGGAAATTTAACTATTTGCAAAATAATTCAAGTTTAATGTATCCACAACTCATTCACAGTACCCTTTGATTAGTTATTTCATCAATTCCTTTCTGAGGTGAACAATGACTATGATGGTTGAGTTTGTACCGCAAAGTAAACAAAGATGTTTTTAATGATCATCATGGTTATGTACAAAATTTAAACGTAGATGAAATCAAAAGTCTGGAAAAAACTTTCTGTTCTCAATGGGAGTTGAACCGATGAGTCCAGGGTTGTCAAAACAAGCCGGCAACCGCCGCATTTCACCGGCTACTCAGAAAAATGCATCGGCTTTTATAATTTCATGATGCAATGAAGCTGCACGACACTGAAAGAATTAAAACTGAACAGTAAACATTAAAATGAACTTGAACGGGACAAATAAAATGGATGCAATTTGAGTGTGTCAAGATTGAAAATATAGGGGATTTTTCACGTCAGATCCAATATTGAAGATTACCGTGATATTTAGTATATACTTGCGAAATACGTCATCACGCAAATTCGTGCATGTAGAGAATAAAAGGGAACCAGGAGTTTGCTAGATTTTAATTTGGCTAAAAAGAAGAAGTTTATGAAAAACAAGATGACTGATGATCAAGGTAGCGATCGGGGTAAGATGTGTTTCGTGTTTTATGGGGCGGCTTTTACTTTTTTAGCATCTCCGGTTACTCTAAATCTTTTTGACAACCCTGCGTTTTCACTAAACTCGTTACAAACTTCGCGGTTCTGGAAGTGATTCAAGCACGTGGAGCTGACTAGAGGTAGATATTTGTAGTGGTAAATATCTATCGCTAGGCACCGACGCTTAGGGGAATAATTGTTTTAGTATTAAACAAGCAGGTGAATAGCACTTTTTAATATAATTTATTTCAAAAATATTTACCTTAATCATTGTGCTGGCATCTGAGAATGGCGAGTTGAAGAAAAAAGTTATTATGTTCATGACGGTCTCTGTAACATATTTCTCCAATGGTTCAGAATAAAAGCGGTCCACCAAGCTGCAAACCTGCATGGCAGAAAATGATTTAAATAACGAGTTAATTATATCTAGTATTCTCCTACCACAAACTGAACAAAGATGCAAGAAGCAAGTTTTAACACAAAAGCCTTCCCCGAACTTCCCTTTTGGGGCATACGTCCCACTTGTGCCCAAAAAGGGGGGATAATTCGGTCCCTAATAAACTACTCAGATAGAATACATTAATTTTTAAAAGTTAACTTTTGCCTATACTTTGGGGCAAAATCTCCGAACTTCTGTTGAGCATATATGCCAGCCCTCCTGCAAATCACAAGAGCCTCCCGATATTCTGACTGAAAAATATCTCCCGCACGCAATTTGATAAATTAAACAAAATCTCTCGGAATTTTAAGAATTTTAACATTCCTATATGTCAAAGCAGCACAGTGCTATACTTACCTAATTATATACAATATGTTATGTATATTTCATATTCTTCAGTTGGTTTCTAACTGCATATTGTGACTTCATTTAAGCGGAGGCTATTTCTTAAGTATTTTACATGTTTTGATTACAAAAGAAGCATGTTTTTTTATTCTTGATTTTGAAATCAGTTTTTTTTTAATTTCTGGTTTATTTTCCAGTAATCCAGAGTATCTGTTTTGAATTTTTATTCCTACAATGACTGACACCAGGAGTTTTTTTAAAATCTCCCTATAGTCATTTTATTAATGTTGGCATGTATGGTTGAGTTAAGAAGACAACATTAAATTGTACCCTTAGAAGCATAGAACAGCAAAAACCTGCTTTACAGAAATGGGGAAAACGTTTCTTTTTCAAATAAAAACTAAACCCCAAGACTGTACATCAATAACTCATGCAAATCAAGGTATAAATTTTTATGTTTACCACCGCGAGTAGAGTGATGAGTAACCAACCCTTTGGAGCACTCGCTAAGATTTTTTACACTCTAATAACATTTAAAACTCTTAGTTTTCAATCTGTTCTTTAATAATATTAATAGCAACAATAATAATAAAATAATAATAATAATAATAACAGTAATAATAGAACGGTAGATTTTTAGACCAATCTACATCATTTTTAGACTTAACATTTTAGTCTACCTTTCTTTCAGAAATTGATTTTTTATCAGATATGTAAATTTATGATTTTACAAGTTGTTTCCTAAACCACAAAGGTTACGCTCATAGCGCCCTATGTTGGTGGATTGCTAAGCATCTTTACGTGCATATACTGCAATAATAAATATAAGACTTTATTTAGGAATGGCGTTCTATGATAGTATTTTACAGCTTCCAAAAAAGGATTTCAGATACTCCGGTGAATAATAATTAATGCTTGCTAAATCCTTTTCCCAGCCCGGTGGATCTTTGAAGCCGATGCTTATTTCTAGTATAGCAATAAATGGACAACAACATTTGAATCCATCATCGCCTGTAATCATTGTTTTGTAGCCATCAATCTCTCTTCAGGAATAGTGATGATAATTATAGCAATGATAATAAGAATAATAATATTAATAATAACTTTTGTCATTTTTAGCTGCCAAAAAGCCTCCTAATTGGTTACACCATTCTTGACCACTCTAAGGTGAACGGAGACTTTTCACTTGACAAACAGAAACACAACACAAAACAAAAAAGTCTACACTGGGCCAATGGCTTAACGTCCGTCCCCAAGAAGACGTGAAAGTCTAACCATTTTCAGATGTAAAAGCTATAGCAGCATCTTCTCAAGTAATTTAATACCACTGGTCCGGCGGCGAATCAACCGCAAGCCATCTGCGCACTAGATTTGAACCCCATCAACTACATTAAAAAGGCGGTGGAAACTTTTTTGTTCACAGACTGTGCCAATACATCATCATCATCATCTTCGTTTTACATCGCTAGTTTCCCACTCCTTGGGTTGGACGTCAGGGCTCGACATTAACGGTAGCCAACTAGCCACAGACTAGCAGAAATTTAGTTTTGACTAGTAGATTTTCTATTTCCACTAACCACTTTGGATAGTAAACAGAATGAAATTGACTGAACTAGTTTCTGTTTTTCTCAAGGAAGACATCTCAGAATTGCAACGCTTGGCTAGTAAAAACCTTCTTTGGCTAGTAATATCTAAATTGCCACTAGCTACTATACTAGTAAGTTGAAAAGTTAGTGTCGTGCCCTGGACGTGATATGAGTTGCCTCCACTGTTTACTCTCCTCTGCCATATCTTCTGTGATGTTCAACTTCCTCATGTCTTCTTCCACTACCTTACTCCAGGTCTTCTTTGGTCTACCTACTGGCCTTCTAACTTACACCTCAAGCTCCATCGCTCTCCTAAGTATGCTATTCTCATCCCTACACAAATAACTTAAATAATTATATAAGCTTTACATACATTCTATATCAATCAGGCCGAATATGAAAGCCTTACCCGTCCCATGTCTAAAAGAAACTCCTCAAATAAGGTCCAAATATGATTACTGGTGTAAATTTCCTTCATTTCTACCTCGGTGTCAACGTAACAATGATTAAGAAAGTTTACATAAGCATCTTTCACCTGGTAAAGAAAAATAAATTTAAGATAATTTTAATAATTAAACAATTTTTGATATTGATCTTTTTAACAATTTAATCTGCAAAAATAATGGATTTGACATTAAGATGTTTTCTTAACTTTTTACAAAAATGTTTAATTTTGAGCCGAGTTGAGCTCTGAGATGAACTTAACGTTATGTTTTCATTTTCAAACTTACCACGTTCTAAAATTACGTGTTTCATTAAGAGACGAGTATATTTTTTGCTATTTTGTGCTGAGTAATCTAAAATGGCGTGAAGTACATAGAGATTACTAGATATTATAACTGCTTGTTATCGTTTTTATTCACGAGTGTTTTATATATCACGAACGAGTGAGCGAGTGATACGATACAAAAACAAAAAGAGTGAATAAAACTATATCAAGCTATTAAGATTTTACAATTAACTTATTACACAATTTAGGGTAGATGCAACAATATACAAACACGAAAAAGATTCACTGACAATATATCACCAATGTCAAAAGGATCAAATTTCAAAGTCAGTTTCAAGAAAGCTAAAAAATTTGAATTAGAAAGTACAAAGTAAACACTACTTCATACCCAATTTCAATATGAAGACTGAAAAACAGCATACAATGAAAAAAGGGTGGCTCGTAATCCGTTCCGTCTTGTTTTCTTACGCTGACAAGAAACTCTTACAACAGAAAATTTATCCAGCTCCTTTGGAGTGAATTTTTCAGGCTGATCTTTCTCGGGGTAACAACATTGCGTCGAAATTGCGAGCTTTGAAAAGTTTTCTACTTCCCTGATAACATTTAGTCAATCTTAATCTTTGGCTAGATCTAAACTAGTCTACCTTTTTACCCTTCTACCTGAAACGGAAGGTTCTTTCTTTGAGCACTTGAAGAGATTGACAGTTAACTTTTTGTGAAATAATAAACAACCTAAGATGAAATATTCTGTGCTAATTAATAAAATCGAAAAAGATGGACTCAAACTGATCTAACCAAGGAGCTTTTGCAAATTACTTAAAATTTCATAGGTAAAACGAATATTAAACAATTAGAACCAGCGGACTTGGACAGCTTGAACTGAACCTTTTGGCAACAACTTGTAATGGCATTGCAATTTAAGTCCAAAAGACAGAGCACTCGACAAGATAAAAAACACTTTTCTAAAAGACATCTAAGTATTATAGTGCACTTTTAAAGAGTCCTTTGTAGAAAGAGAAAAAAAATCTCATAAACTATGAAGACATTATTTGAAATAATTCAAACATAATAATCAATGGCACATCCTTACCTTATGAATGAACAGAAAAAGTTTCTCTCTTTCATTGATTTCAAACATAATTCGGAGTATGCAACTGCAACTCCTTAGATTGCTATAGTATTGTCTCTGAGCGACAGAAGGTTTATAAGTCTGCTTATCCTCTTATGGTTATTCAATACACAAAGTCCCAAGAAAGTATCAAAAAAGATGGAAGGAACTTCTACCTAACGAAAATTTCAAATGGGAAGCAATATTCTCACTGCCTTTTAAAGTAACGATCGATACAAAACTTGAATTTGTCCAGTATAAATTCTTACATAACATACTTTACACTAATAGGATACTATTTAAAATGAATTTGTTTAGAAGTCAAATGTGTACTTTCTGTTGTGTCAATGAAGAAACAGTCCTACATCTCTTTCTAGACTGCCATTATGTGAAACTATTCTGGGCTGATTTGCACACATGGATCAACAGTTGCATAGAGCAAAACATTTCTATCTCACTTGAGCCTTTCGTAATATATTTTGGTCTGTTAGACGGAAATCACTACGTGCATACTCTCATAAACCACTTAATAATTCTCGCTCAACACTATATATATCGATGTAAAATTGAGGAAAGCAAACCAACACTTTCAATTTTTTATATGAAGTCAAACAAAAACGAAAGATGTTGAAAATCACATCGCTTTTCGAAATAATAAACTTAAAAAGCATAAGAATAAGTGACAAGCCATTGTAACTTAGAATCTCTAGATACAAACTGCCTCCAGTCCTCAGCAACGCAACATTGTCAAACATAAATATAAACTCTTTTGATGGAAAACTGAAATATGAACGATCACTTTGTGATGTAGCTCTGTTAATAATGTAATAATATTCGAAGAATCAAATAAAGATAAAAATAAAAATAAAACATTTTCAATCTGGAGGATTCGTGGGCCTATCAATCCTTTCCAAACCCCTGTGCACCAAACCTTGGGAAGAGTAGAACTAACCTCTGGTAGGCAATCTTCGTGTTTGACCATTCGCACAATGTCGTCAAGAGGTAACAGACTGTGACACTTTATTTCTGTGTATACGTTTTTGCCTTCTGTACAGCAAGCTAGAAGCTGGACTAAATTAATGTGGTACAGCAGATGTCCGGCTTCATCTGTTCTCTCGCGTTCTGACTGCATCATCTCTACGAACGTTGCAAAGGATTGTGGATCACTGTAGAAGACCAGAACATCTTCTCCAACATTCACTAACTGCCAAATTAATTACAATGAATATTACAAAACTTGGGATAAAAATACTTATGGCGTTATGTAGTTCAGCTTTCTTGACTAAATAAGTCAAATACACTGCTCAAATTCTTACCAATTACCAATACCGTTCCTTAAAGTTCTTTTTACAGCACCTGCTATGGTTGTAAGCGGATGATCATAAAGTCTTTTACCCCCCTTGACGGAAAACTAATCTAGGTTAGCTAGAAGAAGCCTTTCACTGACGTCAAAAAGTGACGCTAAGTCAATTTTTGCAGAATAAGTGGTCACACAAATATTCAAAACTTGGCAAGGCCAGGATCCGAACTTGCGGCCTTGTGGTTGTGCAAATTATGCTACTGCCGAATATCTATATAATAACCACGACATCATTATAAAAATACAAAAATTACTTACTTACTTACCTACTTACCAACTCACTAACTTACTTAGTATCTTACTTATTTTCTACAAATATAAATCCTTAATGACAACTCCCCGAAAGAGGCTTTTCAGTGTCATTTTAACAAGCAAATACAGGATCAGCATTTTGAGGATCTTAAATAGTTCGCAACAACACCAGGATCATTAACAAACGCAGGGGTTCTTTTAAGTTCATCGATAGAAGGTCTAATGAAAGGACCTACAGTTTTACATTCTTAACTGATAAAATGCGAGGATTTAACCTTTGCATATGTTAGAGCAAAGGCAGCACCATTTCCTCAATAATTTTAAAACCCTGTTCATTTGTCCGGATGAAAATCGAGCCCAAACCTCCAGCAAAGTAGACTGGCATCTTACCAACTAGACTAACCAGGCGGCCACCCACTCACTCACCTATTCACTAATTTACTTACAAACATACACACCTCGGCCATGACCATGTCTTGGGTTTTCCTAATCGACTGCCCCTCTGCCTTTACTAAAGTTTGCAGTAATCGTAAATATTCCACGTGCCTTCCCTGACTTTCTATGCAGTGGACAATATGCTGAACCACACGCTCTGTTGCTTCGTAACACAATGCTGAGTTGTTCATGTAGATGTAACGCAACGTTTGACACTCTTGAAGCTGAGAAAAACAAGCGGTATTTGGATATATAGTGGTAAAGCGTGACGTCACAAAAATAAAAGTTTGTGAACTTAGGGAATTTTTTAAGATCATCTGAGAGATGAAGACTAAAATGTATCCTTGCCATAAATCAGCATCTTGGTGCAAATCGCCGGCGAGATATTACCACAGTTATGCACTAATGAGTCCATACAAATCCTTCTAAAAATGGCTTGGTTCTTCGCGTTAGGAACCAAGCCAATTTAAAAAGGGTTTGTATGGGGTAATCAGAGCATAACCGTGGCAATATATCATCACTGATTGATGGTGAAAAGCTAAATTTCGACATGGAGGCATTTTTCATCTTGTTCTTTCAAACTATAAATAATTAGTGATTTCACAAATCAAATTTTTGTGACGTCATCACTTTAGTACTCTATTACCCATAGTATTAATAACTTGGCGTAAAGGAAACATATGGTAAAACAAAAAAAGGTAAACTCGATCTGCCTCTTGATTAGTTGAGATTTCTGTGTCCTCTACACGAAGGAAGAGTTAAAGCATTTCATTACAAAATCCTAACATGAAATATCTCAATGCAAAGTTAGTAGAATCGACAGGTTAGGAAACTTGATGACTTTCTTTGTTGTATGTTTTTGTTCTCCTTTTCCCTACTGAAATATGACGTTCACCGCTTACAAATAACAAAAGGCTTTGATATGTCAAAGGGCAAACGGCTAATAGACTAATGAAGCATCACACCTAGAACAAAAGATCCTGACGGCGACAGAGCACACAACATGAAATAAAGAAACACTGTAATCTTCTTTGTAGTTTGCTAAGTTTCTTAACCAGTTCACTCAAACAACTTTGCTCAATGTTTTTGTTCATAAATGGGGTTAAACTATAGCTGAACTCTTTAGATCAAATTGATTATAGGGGAGATAACGTAAAAGCTTGCTCATACTGTTGAGGTGTTGCAAGAAAAAACTATAAACGGAAAAACATGATGGAGAGATTCTCTATTCTGCCATTTTTAAAGATAATTTTACTGATACAATATTATTAAAAATTAGTAGCAGCTATCGCTAAGTGCCAACGAGCAAGACATAAACTTTGTGTCACAACGACATAAGTTACGGTTAAAAATTAAAAAAATATAAAATATTTCATGG
>JANCMA020389166.1:0-11295 GCA_024336925.2 Zoanthus solanderi
TATAAAAGTTATTTTGAATTCGGTTCCCGATTCGGTTACTGATTCGATTTCTTTCCTTTCCTTGGCGACACACCCCCTCCCATCAAAATCACAGGAATTTATATTTCTATAGCAGCAAGTTTCTTTCTGATTTTTTATGGATTCAATTGAAAAACTTCCAAGAACCGGCACGAGTAAGGCTACTGGGTAGCCTCTTGTTTTACTTTGATCGTCGATCGAAGTATATTTGCCGTAATGCGCTAAAAAGATTTTTACTTTGATTGACCATCGTATTTTATTTGCCGTGATGCGCTGAAAATATTTTTACTTTGATCACCAATCGAAGTTTATTTGCCGTGATACGTTGAAACTACTTTTACTTTGATCATCAATCGAAGTTTGTTGTTACAAATGTTAGATACTAGTATACCTATTGGTAGGGAATGCTGACGTGTAATGTATGGCGAAAGGGATTGAAATTGAAATCAGACCACTATTTGTTGTGCAGCCTCTTTTCCAGCAGTTGAAGCATGTTACGCATTGGTTTGAAATCTATGTTGCGTTCTAGATATCATGAGGGCTGCCGGTCTGCAGCAACTTTTAAATGCATGGGAAAGGGGTTGTCAGGGCTACAAATGTTTCTTCTATCTAGTTGCCAGGATCTAATTGCTCAAAAGTGGGTTAAAACCGGTTAGTGCTTTGAATAACCGGACCGATAACTCAGTACAAGCAAAACACAGGTTAATTTTCAACAATACAATTTAGTACTGAGGTAATTCTAGGATTTTGGTAGGAAGGTATGACTAACCGACAAATGTACTCAGGAGGTGTGATAGTTGGCACTGGCTGAATGAAAAGGAATCTGAATTGGTTTTATTAGGTGATTTGAGTAAAAGAAATGCATAAAATGAAGGGGTGTGTGGAATAAGGCCCTAAGTGACTTTTGATGTAATGTCAAATTCTCCTTGTGTTTCAAAGAGAATACAAGACAATTTAGAAGGAGAATCTGGCAGTTTTTTATAAGTCACTTAGGGCTTTTTTCCAGGCACCGCTTCAAATGTAAATGAACATAATAAGTTAAAGTTCAACGCAACTGAATAAACTTTACTTCAAGACAAACGTTTTAGCATGAACATGTGTACAAACCAATATAATCCTAACAAAGATTTAGAACTATTGTAACAGAACGATATATAAGTGATTGGCGATTAGAAATAGGGGTAGTCTCTCCACATTCTAATGGTCCACTCGTATAAAATGAACAATAAAAACAACAACAATATGTAAACTGAACATACAAGGTTATGTTAAGTAATGTCCATCTGCATTGCAGAAGCACTAGACAAATGATTCTTTGGGGTTAAAGTTCATAATCTCTGATTGTAACCGAAACTAACGCTTTTCAAGAGTGTAATAAACATTGGCAAGTTAAGATCTGCATTGTTTGAATGTTTTGTTCAGTGTATAATGGACATGATAGACAGTTTAGGAGATTGCTAGAACTCGGTTGTTGTGAGTGTAGGTTATGGTTGCATTCACACTTAGAAGCATCTCTGTTAGGTCTTCTTCTGTCAGCTGGCTAAACTCTTTGTCGTGACCTGACTGTTTTTTGTAAATTGCATACAGCACTGAAAGCTTGTCATCAAAGATGGTCAGTGTTACGTCTTTTTGAACAGCTGTGACAAACAGTACTTTTGCAAAAGCTCTTTTTTTGCACTTTGTTTTTAGTTTGCCATGCCACAATTGGAACACCTAATTATCTTGCCGCTATCATTCGAAGGCAAGGAGGAATTGCATTTGGTACAGGAGAGATAAGTGGTGAGCCTTTCGACTGCTTCAGCTGGGCATGTGACTGTGTTCTGAGAGTTGTCGTTTGTGATTGCATCTTTTCTATGTACTTGAGTAGTTGACGATTCGATAGATGTCTGCTTATTAAGTGTTATGTACTTCTGTTGTTGGTAGCTCTTGACAATTGCCTTACAGGTGTTTCCTGACTGTATTCTTTTAGTGTCTTCTTCCCAAAGCACTAATCTCATGGATCCTGTTTCGTCGGTGAGTGTGCATTCTTGTTTCGTCAAAGTCTTGCCATTTGATGTTATGGTGGTTGGAAGTTCAATTTGTGTGACTCGCCCAGTGATGTTTACTTTGCTTTTAGCATTCTCATTTGCCATAATTTCTTGTATGCTGTGTGTGGACTCCGTGTCTTCCTGCTCTTCTTTTGTGATCTCGGTGAAGTCGAATGTGATTTCGGTTTTATTAGGGTCTGATAATTTGGTTCTTTTATTGATGTGCAGTTCGTCTTGATCGGTGTATCTGTTGCGTTTTATGTTATAGTTACTTATTTTGATAGGTGATGTGGATTCTAACTTGAACTTCATGGAGGAATGTTTATCTGGCGAAAAACACACAGCCCTCATTGATTTGTCTTTTAGTTGAAGAGTGGCATCGAAATAGTCGTTGTTTGCTTGGCTCCTCTTCATGGGGGACAAATTATGCAGATAGCAAATCAAAGGTGCATCTAGAAAAAAAAAATAAGAAAAGAACGATTGTAATGTCTAGGATATTGTTTAAAGTTGACTCATATTGCAGTAGGCACCTTTAGAATAACAAGTTGCTGTCCGTAATAGCAAGAATCTGCATTATCAGGAGAATCTTATAGTCATTCCATAATATGAAAATTCCAGTTGCCAGCTGTTTAAAGAGGAAAAATTTATTCTACCTGTATGTTCAACTTATTTCAGTTCTTTGGCTTTACTACTTACTTTCTTCTTGTTTAGTAGGAGTGTGAATGAGGGTGCTGTGATCAGCGTGGCTGCTGGGAGGTGTTTGTGAGGAACTAGCCACAGCTTCATCTGATAAGTCTTGAGGGTTTGAGGAACCAGCCACAGCTTCATCTGATAAGTCTTGAGGGTTTGAGGAACCAGCCATAGCTTCATCTGATAAGTCTTGAGGGTTTGAGGAACCAGCGACAGCTTCATCTGATAAGTCTTGAGGGTTGATGATTGATGGATTGTTATCTGATGATGCAAAATAATACTTTTAACATCATTTAACGCATTCAGTAAATGTGAAATGTATGTTACTAATAAAGCATTTCCTTATACACTGCTTTTACCATATTAAATTTTTATGGTTATTAATATTCATGTTTCATTCAACTACAGTGAAGGCGACAACGTCGGGGATTGAAAATGGTTAACGAAGCTAGTGCTTGCAAGAAAGTGGTCTGTTTGTCGAACAGAATCACAAACACTAGAAGTTGGTCTCATAGACATAATTACAAAGGTTTTGACGTCCATTACGGTGGCAACAAATAACTTGTGGTAGTATAATATGGCTATTTTTAGCTTAAACAGCGCGAGATGATGTTTTGAAATACAGCTGTAGTAGCTTCTGCTTGTCACTAGTTGGTAAACCTCAAAAGTGGTTGCTAAAGGAGCTGGTCGCCCAGAAGCCCCTAAGGTTGTCACTTACGAGAGCTTTTCATTACAAAGTTTAAGTGACAATTCACACTGCAATTCAAATTGTTGGTCGTTATCAGAGTAGGTCACTCATAGAGCTTCTACTGTACCAGTATGTTATTTTGTTGTACTTACTTTTCATTTGTGTGGTGGGCATGTGTTGTTTCTGAATTGAAGCAGCTGCAGCTTCTGGTAGAAAATAAAAATGGTTGCTTATTTACTGTAAGATAGGAATACAGAAAAAGGACGTATAGTTGTAGTACATGTTTGTTTTATTACTTACTTGATTTTGATCTTTTACTCATTCTGTAGCAACCTTAGTGAGGTAAAACATAGTAAACATAAGAAACCAATAATCAACCTAAGTGCATTTTGGTCATATCAAACAATTTTAGAGTAGTTTAAAACTGTTTTGTCAGACAATTGTTGAAGCCTTTGTTCTTCTTTCAGCCTATATTTCAACAATTCTGAATTCTTGATTTTCTGTAGTCTCTCAAATGTCATAGGCTCAATGACTAATGAAGAGATGTTGCGTACTCTACTTATGGCAACATATGTAATTCCTAATGTGGTTTCTTTTTTGCCAATATCAACCCAAGCTTTATTCAAAGTCATACCCTGACTTTTATGAATTGTCAACGCCCAAGCAAGTGTTAAAGGTAGCTGTTGCCGTTCATGCACTACATTGCCACATTGAACTGTGGCTGTTATAGGTGGAATAGGGACACATGAAGGCTTATTATCTGTAAAAGATGGACCTGAGAATGAGTCAAATTTCACTATAACTGCAAGAGGCAATGATGGAGGCTGTGTATTGGGCTCGTAGATAATATCTGCAACTGATCCTGTTGAACCATTGCAAAGACCAACTGATGGCCAGAGGTTCATTGTAAGCATGACTCTTGCACCCTTTGCCACGAGTAGTTTTGGTTGCAAACCAAGCATCTGTTGGGCACTGATGTTCTTTCCCTCAGCACTAGAATGTTTAGCAAATATTTCTTCTGTAGGTTGTTTTAGTTCTAGCAAACGATAGTAATTATATTTTGCTACCTCATCGTTGCTGTAATATAATCGTGTTACATCTTCAAAGCATTTAATATTTTCAACTTGTGAAGGTTGTCTTGCTAACAACTGTTTCCAATCATGTTCTGTAGTCTCACCATTCCTTAACATTGTCAACAATTGTTTGAATAATACTTGATCAAGTTCTGACCCAAGCACTCTTTGATTTAGTTTCAGAATTACAATTTTATCAAACATTTGATAGGCACAATAGCCCTGTTCTGCAATTTCGCTTGCTGGTTTAGAATGGTATAAAGGCTTATCTCCCACTAGAGGTAATTGAGCAGGATCTCCAAAGAAAATGACAGACTTTCCACCAAACAGTACTTCATGCAGACCAGTTGCCTGTCTGCATCGTCTATCAATCCACCCTAGAGATGCTTGACCAAGCATAGAATATTCATCTATAATTATATAATCTACTTGTGTCAGTCTTTCCTGTATTGTTATCAATGCTTGACCTGATAAGTCTTTTTCTAACATGTGGGTGACAGGCAATCGTAGAAAAGAATGGATGGTTATTCCATTTATAGCATAAGCAGCTTTTCCTGTTGTTGCAGTTACTTTGCATTTATCTTTGAGGTGGGTGCATAGTGTATATATTAAATAGCTTTTACCAGTTCCAGCCTCCCCATTAATAATCAAATGTAGTGGTTTCTCTTGCATTGTGTGAGTTGTAACAATTTCATAAGCTAGTCTCTGTGCATCACTGAATGATTCTGTATTGATTGAAAATGTTTGTTTCCTTGGAAGAAAGTTTTCTTTTTTTGCTGTGATCTAACTTGGCATTTCCCCAATTTGCTGGTCTGTGTATTTAACAGCATCACAATGCCAATCATGGGAATTAACAATTGAAGATGAAGCATTGGTTAGAGCATTAGTGTGGAATGACACAAGTATCATCCACTCTTCTTGAGATGTTTCATCTTCTACAACTGCGACATCGTCTGTATTATCTATCTCAGCATTCTGCATTGCATCATGCAACTTTTCTTCCCAATTTGGAACATGCAATACAGCTTCTGGTGAACTCAAATATTCATGCCATGCATTTATGTAAGTCTGATCAGAAGGTTCTTCACTGTTCCAAGCATTATTTGGGTTATTTGTCCATGGTTTATATTTTAATAATTGATATTTGCAAAATAAACTGTAAAATTTACCTTTGGGATTTGGAGAATAGTGTGGAAATACTCGAGGTACTATGAGTGAAGACTGGTTGACTAGTTTGCCTTTTACTAAAGTATATTTTTCAATAAATTCTACAAGACTCATCTTTTTTATATCTGGAAAATCTTTAACATATCGCAGACGTTTTGCATAAAGATCAAGTACTGAATCCTTAGTACAAGGAGCTGATGCATTGTGTTGATTAGGGTTTATTCTACGAGAGCCATACAGACTGACAGGACGGACATTAAAGGTTGTGCTATATAATTTCAGGGATAACAGTAAGTGCGCAGTTTCTTGTGCACTGAAATCTCTTTGTCCAAGTGTTCTCATTGCAATTTTTTTCATAGTTTTTTGTGCATCTGACTTATTATCTGTATTTTTCAATACAATGTCAATGTCAGCAAGCACTGGCGATTTAGGTTCACCTTTTGCAGCATATTTTGAAAGATATTCTATGCAAGCATACTGATCAATCACAACTTGAATGTCACAATTTGCTCTCCATCCTTGCAGCTGAATTCGTTGGTGATTGTTTAGCCTAGTATCATTTCTTTTTGTAATTATTTTGGCTTTGAATTGAGGCAACTTTCCATCACTCCTATTAACAGGTTCAAAAACTAATTTTGTCTGTAGGCATAGATCAAATGGATAATTAAAGCGGCATTGCATTTCCTTAAGACCTTGTTTGTATCTTAGACAATACCTTGTATTACAATGTGTATGGCGTTGGACAGTATTCAACAGATTTGTATAATCGTCATCTATGTCAGTAACACATTCATGCCTTTGTTTACATGGATGGATCTTTGGTTTTATCCATGTCTCACTATCAGGGGGGCATGGATTGTAAGTTGACATCAAGGTATCTACATATTGGCAAATTTGTTGCGAAGCTTTTTTGCCATCAGTAATCATGCAAATATCAGGAATGGATGTTTCAGCAGATGCCTTTTCAGCCAAGAATCCTTTTAGTGCTTTGTCAGTCAAATCACACAGACCTGGATCACTCTTAAGCTTTGCTATACCATGGCAATGAATACTTCCTCGAGCTTGATACTCGTACCTGTACCAGTGCCACTCGGCTCCAAGGCAATTATACAACCAATGTTTTACAAATTGCTCTACACGTTTTGTAAAAAACCAATCTACTAAATGAGGGTTGTTTATAACATTCATTCGCCTTTCTTCAGAGGTAATATCATCTACGTTGGAGCTAAAGAGTTGATGTAATTCAGGCCAATGCATATCTGCTGAAGACAAGGTGAAGAATATTGTTGGTGGCCCTTTATATTCTATGATTGATTTTAGATCTTGTTGTAATTTGTACCAGTATGCCGAGCTTCCAGTAATGTTTGCTACATATCTTGATACCTTTGCCATAAACAACTGTGATTTCTTTTCGTTGGCCATGTTTCTGAGCTGCTCTAATGTCAAATGTGCTTCCCCAGGGTTTTGTTTAAAGAAAACAGCTGTTTGTTGCATTGTTCGTTTTCTTTGAATCATGTTCAGAGCCCAATATGAAAATCTAGGGTGTAAAGCAAACCTGAAGTAAAATTTTCTATTTATTGTTTCTGCAAACTTTAACAAGTGTTTAATTCTTTCATTGAAAGGGACATCCCTATGTAAACATGGATTTGTTGGGTCTCCTTTACCATCTGGAAACAATGTAGGAAAGGCTAAAGTAGCAAGGCCTGAAATAGTATATTCATTTAATGGTTTATCCTCTATTGTGGGCCAATTGATTTTTCCTGTTCCAATTTCAGACAAAATTGCATCCTTTTCAAGTTTCTCATTCTCATTGCGTGGCAGAAAACTACTAGTTTTTGTTTGACTATTTATGAGCTGATCTTCATCAGAATCATCACTGGTATTTTTGTTTGTTTCAATATTCTGGAACTCGGTTTCATTGGTCTCTACAGTTTGCAGATCATCTGGTACACCATTCTCGGGCAAAGATTGTAAGGAATCTAAATTAAGTGTCACATTTGTATAGTGTGGATTATTTTGAATTAACCAAATAAGTGCTCGCTGAACTTTGCTTCTCCTGACAATAACATCTTTAAAGGCATTATTTTTTCCATTCATAGTTACTAGTAAGAGGGAGACATACTTGGGATATCTTGGTAGTGATTGGGCTAGCTCAGAGACCTGTTGTGGTAGATTTATGCAGTGTCCTGAAAAACCTCGTTGTCCTCCAGGCTTTACATAAACATTCATAATAGGGAGAGCTCTAGCAATTAACATCTCTTCGATTTGTGTTAAATCCTGTAACTCATTTGGTATACATGATGGAATCATTTGATTACCAGCTGAAAACTTTTTAGGAACTTTTTTGTCACTTGAACACCTCTGACAAATGTAAGTAGTTTTTGACTTTACTTTTCCTTTTAAAGGCCATGCCTCAAAACAGATTTTGCACTTATACATATTATACTGGATAGACTTATGGAAGTTAGACAGATGTTTTTGTGCACTGACATCAATTGTCTGTTTGTCTTTATTGCCAGTATTTGTCATACCTGAAGTGTGTGCCTTCTTTTTTACACTTTTGACATGTATCTGATTGTCACTATCTGTGTTCTGGGTAGTCATTGTGTTGTTTGAGGTCAGTTTTGAATCACTGTCAGTGCTAATGTGGGCCAAGTCCTCCGTGTTGCTCAATGTGAAAGACACATGCTTTGAAGTATCTGCTGCATGATTAGCCTTTGCAAGTTTGGAAGGTTGCCTAATGGATACAGACAATCATGGCTTTGTTCATTATTACGTTTTCTTTTGCAACCATGATTAGAATGAGGAGTCAGAGAAGAAGCAACATCTAGCACAATGTCATAATGTACACCACTAGTATTTTGCAAATAGAGACCACCTATATTTTTGGCAGGATATCCTGATAAGATAGAACTCGAAAACCTTTGCCATTTATATAGAAAACCAACTTTGGTATATACATAAATGTCAGTTTCTAGCAAAGAAGAGGCTGCAATTATTTCAACATCTGTTCCCCAAACATGTTGATTTGTCATTCCTGTGCGGGCCAAATATTCATTCACACTGCCATTCATGTGAGCAGGTAATGCATGCTCATTATGTCTCATATGTTGAACTATCTTTTCTCTGACTAAGCTGTGATAATTTTGTCTCCCAGTTATTGCATAAGAAAGGGCACGGAATAAGCAATTGCCATCACCGACTATTCGATACAGTTTGGAAGGCTTTTCTAAGGGTTTGACCATTTCTGAACAATTTTTGTGTTTAACAATCAGTGGCAAATTCAGAGCAGAACACCAAAATGCCTGACATTCAGTATTCCAAGGTTCAATAAAAAAATAGTTCTTTTTATTTGGGTTTTCCGAATTTACACTGTCAGTTGATATTTCTGGTCCAGGATTGAGTTCTATATCATTTGCTAGCTGAATCAATTCAGGTATATAGAACTTATAGAGATACATTTGGGTCAACCAAAGACGATTGAA
The DNA here is from genome assembly GCA_024336925.2 of Zoanthus solanderi. NCBI lineage: Eukaryota > Metazoa > Cnidaria > Anthozoa > Zoantharia > Zoanthidae > Zoanthus > Zoanthus solanderi. Next base: position 9,149 of record JANCMA020389166.1, read on the forward strand.
TCTCATCATGTTATAATTCTGAACAACAACCTTTAAAGTTGGTAAATAGATTGCTTCCATATAAAATAACAACAGGATTATACTCCAAAATCTTCCTGTCATACACAACTGGTAATGTCTGGAAGATAAGAATATAAAATGTGTCCCTATAGTTGCTCTGTACTGTTCCAAGCTATTTCCCATTTTTGAACTCACGTTCCTTAAAGGTGTCTTTCAACTTCTTTTACTTCCTTCTTTCTGAAAAAAGAAGCATTGTACTTCAATACATTTAACACTTTCAAGACATAGATATGAACGAGGCGTGTTCAAACACGACCAAACGAGGCATAAAATATGCCATCCAAATGCTGTAAAATCTGAAATCAAAACCAAAATATATGAATTTCCTGTAATGTTTTATTCTGTTTTCCTGACCAGGATATGCAAAATCCTGGCCATAAAGTGTGTTCACATGGAGGCGAGGGACGCCGGTTAGCAGGCTATCACTCTAGTAAAGTAAAGAATATGAGCATTCGCATTCAGTGTGATTACCCCAATGTGCTCGATCAATTCGAGATGAACAAATGTCATGTTCAAACTTTTCACGGCGTTGCAGTATGCAGTATGCGCCGTCATAATGATAATGAACAAAGCATTATTCCGACACCAAAGAAATGAAAATTTCGTTGCGATAATTCCCTTGCGTTGTTGGACCTTGTTCTTGTTGGAGGAAATAAGCTTATGCATTCGCGGCGGTCACTATTAAATATATTAATCATTAGAAAACTTCACAAATTATCAAAAGTTCTTACCTCGCTATAAGCAGCAGTTTGTGTTCTGAAAAGGAAGAAATTTGGTCAGAAATAAGTAGCAGTTTGTGTACTGAAAAGGAAGAAGTTTGGTCAGAAATCCAACAAACGTGCATAAGCCGCCATTTTGGTTGTTGTTTACTCGAACATTCAAATCACGAAATAAGATTTTCTTTTGTGAAACATTCAAGAAAAACTAAGCTTTGTCAGAGCCTTTTGAAGGACTATAGTATGTGTCGATGCCTTAAAAGTTAAATTTTTGTTTACAAAACAAACATTTATCACGCAAAAGCTGAACTCACCTTCGATTCCAGGAGAAAAGCACATGGCAGGAAACACGGCGCGCAAGGCATTGTGGTTGAATTTGTGGGTACAGAGCAATGCATTGTGGTAGAAATGTTTGAGGCTTGATTCCCTTGCCGATTATATCTGCTGACTTCGCTCAGTCGCTTCAGGCTCTTTCGCTGCGTCAGCAATAACATACAATCTGAATTAGTGGCGAGTTATATGGTATGAAACAAGTAAAATGCCCACCAAAAAGACAAAAAAGTGGTAAGAACTCACAGTAAAGCGCGAAACCAAGCCATGTTGTACGTTGACTCGCTCGGCAATTTGCCGCGAATTTCATGTTCCTTCACAGTCTAGTGGGCATCAAATCAATTTCCTGTCAGCCATAATTACGTTTCCGTACTGTGATTGGTAGAGCCAATCTCGGTCTTCTCGAAAAGCAATCATTCCGTCGCGGAAACTGTCATGGGAAAGTCCTTTCGGCTTTTTGACGTAACCATAGAAATATACCGAGGTAATTTTCAATTCGGGGAGAACGGTTTATGGCGGTTCCACACAGAAACCGTCTTACCGAGGGAAATTATTTGCTTTATCGAGGTAAAAAACCCTTAGTGGAACCACAACTATTGACTCGTGGTCCATTCGTCCTCGAGGTCTAATTGTTAATTAGAACGTGACCAACAAATTGACGGCATAAACATGAAGGGATTTGCGTAAGGGAAATTCCAACACTCCCAGTGAATCGTACACGCTTGTTTTTACTTACACACGTAATTTAGCGGAAATATTGTAAATATCAGCATGTATTTAGTTTAGATTTAGTGCTATATATACCGCTAGAAGATTGTAACAAAATTAGAGATTGTTAGAGATTATGAATTGAATATGTTGATTGACGAAAGTGCAGAATAAAGGTTCTGAAAATACAGTCCTGATCGTTGATCGTCCTTATCAGTCCAACTAACTCCGATTGTTACTGGAGAGTTGCTGAACTTCCAGTTTTGATCCGGTTTTATCCCCGTAAACGAGGGTGGCCAGATTTACCCCACTCTGCCAGCAATCTCTCCCACT
>JANCMA020389273.1:0-21175 GCA_024336925.2 Zoanthus solanderi
AAAAAGGAATAAGTTACTATTAAAATTTGAAAATATTCACAAAAAAACACTGTTTATTATATATAACACTTCTAACTAGCTTTGCTGTACGCTACTGATGATAGGAAGGGACTTGTTGAAACATGTTGAGGTTTAGACTTTTAGTCATATTTCTGAGATTTAAAACTAACTTGGTGAAACACTGGGAGTTTGTCAAGAAAAATTAATATTAAGATCACTGACTGTCATTGTTTGCTTATTTCCTAAACTATGGTTACAAAAATTACAATCATGTTAGATAAACTAAGATTGATTTTGTTGATTTTATTTTACAAAGACTTGTGTTTTCTTATTAGAAAGCTTCATTTTTAAGACTTTTTTTTAAAATGTGCATCACTTTAGTTACAGTGGATGATGATTATGATGAATATGATGCTGATAATGAGGAGTCTACAAAAAGAAGCAGTGGTAACTATTATTAATTTTGTTCTACTATGATAATGTGATGGTGATTTAGATGATGATGGTATTGATAATGGTATTAAGTAACGATGGTGATAATGTTGATGGTGCATGATGATAATGATGATCATGGTATTAATGATGATGGTAATGGTGATGGTGATTATGATGATGGTGATGATGGTGATGATGATGGTGATGATGATAGTGATGGTAATGATGGTGATTATGATGATGGTGATGATGATGATGGTGATGATGATGATGGTGATTATGATGATGGTGATGATGATGATGATGATGATGGTGATTATGATGATGATGATGATGATGATGGTGATGATGATGATGGTGATGATGATGATGGTGATTATGATGATGGTGATGATGATGATGGTGATGATGATGATGGTAATTATGATGGTAGTGATGGTGATGATGATGGTGATTATGATGATGGTGATGATGATGATAGTGATGGTGATGATGATGGTGATTATGATGATGGTGATGATGATGGTGATGATGGTGATGGTGATGATGATGAGGATGATGATGATGATGATGATGGTGGTGGTAACACTGATTGATGATGATGAATAGTGGTGGTGGTGATGATGATTGTGATAATGAAAACTGTGAAAACTGGTTTAACACATTCACTTTTAGCAGGAATCTGAAGGAGTTGCCAGTGGTGGATGCTAGGTCTGCTCTGAGTATCCATTGGTTGTTTCACTGAGACTTTTTGTTGTTTCCAATTTGCAGACCCTGGTTTTTCATTGCCAACTGTTGTTCCAGCAGCAAGCACTCTCTCCAAACAAGAGGAAGACAGATTGGCAATGCCGCCGCCACCCCCTCCATCTGTGGCCACAACTGGATCACCATCAAGTGGACCAGTCTCTTCAGTAACTGGGGATAACTCTCGTCAAACTCAGCCCCAAGCCCCTCCCAGCTCTAATGGTGAAGGTTTGTGATGTGTGTTTATATTTAATGGCTCCAGGGTTTCTAATAAAAAGGCAAACAGTAGGTACTGATAAACATGGCTCATTGTGCCAGAAAATTGCTTGATTGAAATGTTGCTGTCATTTAGATATGACACCAAACACAAAGCATTGTGATCTGTTAAATATTGATTATTATGGTTAAGAATGACGCAACAGTATGCAAAATAACTTAGCAGCAGTCAAAATTCTTTGGTGTTTCAGTAGCTATTTGTACCAAGCTCGACATCAGTGGTGCCAAGTGTCTGAAAAATTCCCAGACGGGTTAACCCTATAAAAGCCAGTTTATTATTAACTTATGAAAAGTAAACATTTCAATACAGAGTTGATTGCATCCAGGAGGCAAATTTCTTGGAAAATATAGTTGGACATAAAATTATTCCATCGGAGCCTAGTGAAGATAATATTTAGTTCATTAAAATTTTACAAAGTTTTTCAGATAACCCCTGGGGAGCTGCCTATTGGTATTTTAAGAGAATATTTAAATAACTAATATTTTTGTTTTCAGATCCCTCAAAACAGCTAAACTTGCCTAGAACTTCAGATGGACGAACAGTCACTGAGCTTTTCCCAGAATTTAAACCTGGGAAAGTGTTAAGGTTTTCTCGTCTGTTTGGACCAAGTAAGAATTCCTCATTACCACAGCTGTGGAGAAATGCAAAAAAACGAAAAAAGAAAAAGAAAAAGCTTGGAGAGGAAGAACCAAGGTCAGTTACGCTAAACCCTCCAAAGTCTCCACCTCTTCCTCGACCTGAAGACTGCATGTCAGATGACGAGGTGAGATGACTTTTGAATCTGATATGATGATATCAATACATCTTCCACCACTGATGTATTTTGTGCAAAGATAGCAGCATGCTATCCCCTATGTTTAGCCTGTGATTTCCTTCCTATTCATATGATTTGAAACAGTAGCCTAATGTAGGATGTCTCAAACAATATAGCACCTTCATTGTTCAAAAACTTTTTTACTGAGACTAGTGCATAATTATTACAAAAATTGTTCGTGTGAGTTGCTTTCCTTTCTAAATAGAATGATAATAATGATAATAATTATAATAATAATAGTAATTTTAATAATAATGATCCTTTATTTCAAAATTCATCCAAAAGTATTTACATTAATTCATTCATAAAAACTAAAATCTTTTTGGTATTTTGAATTTTAAAAAAAATTATAATAAAAATTCAATAAAATGTTAGGAAATGCATCCCTTGGGAGTTTCAATAATTTATGTAAATCTGTTTATTCTTGATCCTCTCAATAATATTTTAATAATAATAATAATATATAAATTGTATATATAGATTGGGATTGTAGTAGCACTGTAAATATAATTTGAATTTTCAAGCTACCTTCCTTGACTAGCACTAAAGCTAATGCTACCAGCAGGCTACAATACCATACAAAATGTTTGGGACACCTCATTAATTTGGGTTTAAATAGTACTCAGCAACTATCCTCCCCCTCTCCCCCCATCCCCCGTTCAATGTTGCAAAATTTTGAAATCAATACATTTGCCAATTGGCAAAAGGTATTTCAACATTGTAGAGGGGGAGTGGGGGAATTAATTACTTGAGATACTGTGAAGGCCTTACATTTTGTTAATAGTTGAAACCTTGCGTAAAGCACGATGAAAAAGATCAACTGTCCCAAATCTTTTTGTCCAGGATTGTAGCTTTGTTGTAACTCATCTTGATTTTTCCAATAAAATGAAAATTTCTTGAAGTTTTTACTTTAAAACTGCCTCCAAAATAAATGTGGTTTTATTAGTTACAAGAGCTACTGAGCATATTTAGTTGTGGACTATTTTTCCTTAGTTTGTAAAGATACACTGGCTTTTGTATTCCATTGGCAGTTATAGTAACAATTGTACCCTTGTAATGAAGTATCATTAATAGACAACTAATAAGCAACAATGAAAGTAAATTGTCCTGCACTTGGCCCTGTTACCAAATAACTGATTAGTCTTAATTTTGCTAAATTTTCTATTTTTGTTAAATTTTCAAACTTAACAGAAACTCAGTACTATCTGTTTATAAACTTATGGAAGAAATAAACATTTTTTATCATCGTTAATAGCAAACTGTAGAAATTGAGAACGCTTGCATATCACAACCATGACAAAAACAAACAGCAAAAATGAAGAAAAATTTTCCATAACATGTTTATTTTGACAGTTTGGAAAATCTTGTACTTATCTCAAAGAAACTAAACTAGTTCTTAGGTTGAACTTTAAATGCTGGTTTTTAGTTAATTTATGTATAATTTATAGTTTATATATTTTAATTCATTACTGGTTATCTATTTTTTTAGAGGGCCATTTATAAGTTGTTATTTTTATCTTTGATCATACAAGCACCAAAGAAATTACACATTTCAGATATACGAAAACTTTTTTTAATCTATACATGTTTCAACATTGTCACAATGTCATCTTCAGTAGAAAGTGAAAAAAACGTTACAAATGATTGACAGCTACATATTTAAAATTTTTAATCTGAATATTTTAAGTAAAATTAGGGTTAACTTACAATCCTAAAAGTAAGATAACAACTAAGAAAAATAGGTTAAAATAGGTTTTTATATTCAAAATTTGTAACGGTTTTTTCACTTTCTACTGAAGATGACATCGTGACAATGTCGAAACATGTATAGATTAAAAAAAGTTTTCATATATCTGAAATGTGTAATGCAACTGAGCTATAAAGCTAAAAAAGTATTCAAGTGATGTACTTGTTTATTGAGGTTAGGCTTATTCTTATTAATAAAATTATAAGGCTTCTTTAAGTTTAAGATCAATGGGATTGTTGGCTGTGTCTCGAATAATAAAACAAGAAGGTGTGTATAAACTTTTGCAAGAAGGAGATTCAGAAAAATGTTTAAAAAATATGTGAGTATAATTTATATTGCTCATTGTGTGCTCTTTAATCCTTGTAGAAAAATGGCAACTGGTTTCACCAATGTAGCGGGAATTACATTGCGCACAAGTAAATTGATATACTACTAGGGATTTAAGAGCATCAGGAGTACGTTTTTTGTTTTAAAAGAAGTAAAAACTGATTTTATATTGAGATCTGTTTTACAAAAACATTTGAGCAATTGTCGGAGTTTTATTTCCGTTATTCTAGTATAGTGGTCAACCAATAAAGGGAAGTTTGAAATAGTGTGTATTGTTATCATCATTAACATTGCGGCTTTGAACAGAAGACTTTTTTAAATACTGCTTAAAAGTTTTGTCAATGATGTATGAGGGAAAAGAGTTATGCTTGAGAGTAACTGAAAGTTGATTAAAATCACTGTAAAAACCGGATGATGTGTTGTTCATTTTAAAAATCCTGTCAAATGTTTTCTTTCTCAACTTAAGAAAAAGCAATCTACTGATTCTGATACTTATTCTTATGTTTTTCCTAAAGGTTCACAACCAGTAAAATTTTATGGCCTTCCTAAGTTACATAAAAAACGTGACAATTACTAACTTTTAGACCTATTGTGTCTACTATAGGTGCTTACAATTATTATTTAGAATACTTAAGTTCTCTTCTTGTTCTGCTTTTATCTGATAAGTATTCTGTTAAGGATTCCTTTTCTTTTGTCGTTCAGTGTTAATTTGAAAAGTTCACGGCTTGTTTGTTTCTTCATGATTAATGTCTTTCTGTTTCTTTTCCTTACAATTAATTTAAGTTTGTAAAACAAATATACCCAGTAGTGCTTTGCGAGAGAATAAAATAATTAATATGAATAAATATGAGAGAATAAAATTATCATTCATTAAAATGAATGCCTTGAATAAATTATCATTCTAAAAAAAAAACTATTAAAATATTAAATTAACTTAATTAAATTATGATTATAGTAATTATTATAATAATAATACTAATAGCATTAATAACGGGGGTGTGTACTAGAGCTTCAGAGTCAGTTAATGGCCCCCTCAGCGAAATCCTCTCAGATATTGTGAATACACTTGGAGATGAGCTGGAAGAAGAACAACATGTGCTGGCTTACAACACTGAAGAAGTGATGGCAGGATTTGAGAAGGTCAATGAAATAAGCAAGAGAGGAGAAACATCGAAGTTAGTAGCATTCAGCATGGATGTAGAGAAACTGTATCCAAGCTTTCAGATAGAGCACAGGGCAAAAGACACCTTCAAGATGGCCAAACTACAGAAGTAGAGACGAATGACGTAGAGCTCGGTCTATACTTAGCAGTAACCAGGAGTAGGAAAGAGATCGAAGAGTTGGGATTAGGTGAAACCGTACAGAAGAGGTTAAAGAGCCACGGAACTAGTCCAGGGATAACGACTGCAGAGATACTTCAGACGAGAAGAGCGAACAGGATGAAGGCTGAGGACGGAGAAGACAGAGAAGAAAGCTGTAGAGAAGAAGAAGATGAAAGTCAGGACATAGGCACACAGACAGAGAGCAAATTTGCCGAGGACACCACCACCATGCTGGAGGCCACATGCAAATTGTGTAAACAAGCGAACGTTAGCACAAGTTATATTGGAGAAACAGGCAATTCCGCTTATTCAAATGCCTCAAACATCTGGAAGCTGTAAGGAAGGATGACCCTAGTAACTCAGCTCTGGCAATGCACCTGTGAGAGTATCATCAATATCCAGTGCAGGTTGGACACGAAGAGGCATTCAAACTGAAAGTACTTAAAACTTTCAAGAAACCAATGGAGAGACAAATTGCAGAGGCTGTCCTGATCAACAACAACAAAGCAGACATTATTATGAACAGGAAGGAAGAGTGCATTGCCCCGGTCACCAATTTAATGAAATGCTTTCACGAACTATGTTGACTCTGCTTTGCGGACTTTACAATTGGTGGATTAGAGTTCCCAATATTATTATTCTTATTATTGTTAATGTATAGTATACCCCCGTTATTAATGCTATTAGTATTATCATTGTTATAATAATTACTATAATCATTGTTTTACAAACTTAAATTACTCATAAGGAAAAGAAACAGAAACACAATCATCACAATCATGAAGAAAATACGAGCCACGAACTTTTCAAATTAACACTGAACGACAAAAGAAAAGGAATCCTTAACAGAATACTTATCAGATAAAAGCGGAACAAGAAGAGAACTTAAGTATTTAGCTAAATTATAATTGTAAGCACCTATAGTAGACACAATAGGTCTAAAAGTTGGATGTTTATAATTGTCACGTTTTTTATGTAACTTAGGAAGGCCATACGTAAAATTTTGCTGGTTGTGAACCTTTAGGAAAAGCATAAGAATAAGTATCAGAATCAATAGATAGCTTTTTCTTAAGTTGAGAAAGAAAATGTTTGACAGGATTTTTAGAATCAACAACACATCCGGTTTTTACAGCGATTTTAATCTGACAACTTTCAGATACTCTCAAGCATAACTCTTTTCCCTCATACATCATTGACAAAACTTTTAAGCAGTATTTAAAAAAGTCTTCTGTTGAAAGCCGCAGCGTTAATGATGATAACAATACACGCTATTTCAAGCTTCCCTTCATTGGTCACTATTCTAGAATAACGGAAATAAAACTCCGACAATTGCTCAAATGTTTTTGTGAAACGGATCTCAATATAAAATCAGTTTTTACTTCTTTTAAAATAAAAAACGTAATCCTGATGCTTTTAAATCCCTAGTAGTATATCAATTTACTTGTGCATGATGTAATTCTCGCTACATTGGTGAAACCAGTTGCCATTTTTCTACAAGGATTAAAGAGTACACAATGAGCGATAAAAACTCACACATTTTTAAGTATTTTTCTGAATCTCCTTCTTGCACACACCTTCTTGTTTTATTATTTTAGACACACCAACAATCCCTTTGAACTTAAACTTAAAGAAGTCTTATATATTAATAAGAATAAGCCTAACCTCAATAAAAAGTACATCACTTTAATACTTTTTTAGTTTTATAGCTCCGTTGCATTACTTGTAATGCATACACATCTCATTATTGTAAATAATTTATTCATTAACTAGCTTATAACTCATGCATTGTAATTAACTCATTCATTATAATAAACTGATGATGGCATAAGCATGCTGAAGCATGCCTTTTAAAAACGTTGTATTGCATTTATTCAAGTACTATCTTTTTTGCTACTATCAAGACCTTGTAAAACCAAATCTGTTTGTGATGCACCATGCTCTGGTCGTCCAACCAAAAGTTTAATATCAAATGAAATCTACAAATTTGTTGATTGTGAAATTGAGAAGAAGAACAAATTCACCGCTCTTGAATTTAAAAAAATTAATAGAGAACAAGTTCAAATTTCATTTTCTTTGGCTAAAGTTCGGCGGTTGAGGTACAAGTTAGGCTGGATAGCATCTGGGAAGAAATATTGTGAACTCATAAGAGAAACAAAGAAAGAAAAATGGCTGGTGTTTTGCAAAAAATGCCTGGCAGAAAAGGACCAGTTTCAAGATGTCATTTTTATAGGTGAATGCTCTGTTTGTATGGAGAGTCATGCAACAATTACTTTTCGAAGAAAGTGGGATCCTCCAATTCCAAAAGGCTGACCAAAGTTACCCAACCAAAGTTCATGTCTGGGCTGGTATTGCAGCATGGGGAGCATCTGACATCCTTATTTTTGATTGTATTATGTCTTCTGAGTTTATATGGGACAGATCCTTGAGTATGGTTTGTTACAATTCATTGAGAAGACATTTCCAGACGGGTATAGATTCTCAGTTCAAGACAACGATCCAAAGCACACAAGTGTGGTAACAAAGGCCTATATGCAAGAGAAGAAATCTATTTAATTTACAAAATTAGCTTTTACCAATTGGATTTATTGAAAGTTTGAAAAAAAAATTATCAAACAATGGATATTTACTTCTTTTAACTTGAAGTAATATAATATCAATTAAACACTGATTTTGTAGTTTAATGTATTTTTCTATCAAAAGTGCAGAAAGGTGCAGAAAAAAAAAGAAAGTGCAAACTAATGTGGATTTTAGTCAATAGCACTTGCAGAATTGCAGCTCTGCACTTTGTTAGTTGTCCTGTAACTATTTAGCTACTAATCATGGTAAAGTTGAAAAGTAGCTTAATTACTTCTAGTTATCTAATTATATAATTTTATACTTTAATACAGTATATTAATTATTGCTTTTATCAGATGAGCCAACTATAGTTCAGCCTCCTCGTTGCCCTTCCCACAATGCTTTTAAATGTACTGGAGAATGTGGCTTTGCAAACTGTGAAACACATTTTATGGAACAAGAATCTATGCAGGATCATATTAACAAAGGAAGACAGAGGAATGTTATGCCATCATCTGCATGTTCACAAGTAAGTAACTACAGGCTAGTGTAAAAGTGAATGATTGATCATAAAATTATAATTTACCTCAAAATTAGATTAACTAACATAATTACTTTCAATTTGTAATATTTTGTCAAAGTCAAACAACCACAAACCATTACTTACACTTTCGTCCTTGAATATGTATTGAGAATTTTAATTTTCAGTAGGCCTTGCAAGGCAGAAATGATTAATTAGTATGATGAAAATTTGATTCATGGTTTACAGACTGAAGCAGAAACCTCACAAACATGTTAAATTCTGTATAATTTATGTAAGGCTCTAAAAGCTCAGTTGATTCTGCAATGTGTTTCAGGCTTAAAAAGTACATTTTCAAATGCATCTAATGCATCTTTATTTAAAATATTTACATTAAATGGTTGTCTTGCCTTTTTGTAGTGCAAAGCTGTGTTCTTTAGTGAAAAAGAAAGGACAAACCATATGTGTTTCAATAATGCCAATGTTATGGCTACCATTCCAACTGTCCACACTTCTCAACAAGACCCAAACAAACAGCATTCCTCAAACTCGGAAGCCCAGTGTGGATGCAGTCCAAGTACTACAAAAGTTGCACAGTTGCTCCCAAGACACTTGTCTATTTGTTCTTCATGTGGTACTTGCTATGAGAATTCTGGTGATTCACTGAGTAGTATTGATGGAAGTGTTAAAAGCCCTTGTAGAACAGGAGGGCATGCCTGCCCTAATTCACCATCTGTTAGAATGGCCACTGGCAAGGAAAATGGTATGTACAGTGAGAGTGCACAGTCCATGCCAAACTGTGCAAATGTGCTAATGCCCAACAAAAAATATCTTAGATCTTTGTTGATAAAAAACTAAAGGGCTTTTTTGTCACTAAAAAGATAAAAAAATGTTTCAGGGCATGAAATTTGTGCCTTAAAGTAATACAGGCACCAATGCAACTACATTTTTCATGTTGGTGTCCAAATCCTGAAAACTACAGTGATCTCATGTATATACTTTAATATTTATGAATTGCTAAAGAAGTTTAAAAGTAAATCCGTGGTAGTGATCCTTGTCCATTTCTAAGCCATTAAAAGTTTCTTAAATACAGTAGATGCCATCTTGTATTCAGATATGTGTATTGACGTTGTTTAGGACAACGTTTCTTGCCCTGCTTTTTTGGGTGCTCATTTTGTTGCCACATGCACTGTTTTTACTGGCAAAGTGTACACAATTTTGATTTTAAAAATAAGCGTAGAAACTGATTGCAGCATATAAATTAATTGAAATCATAATTATTGAATGAATTCTTGAGTAAAATTAATATGGAATAGTTCTTAAGGTTTCATCTTGAATAATGATACTGTATAATACGTATTATATGTAATATGCATTGGCTACCACTTTGAAACATTTTGTAGCCAAGTGGCTAATGGAAAAAAAAGTTAATTTCATACCCTGTGTTTGCTTTTCAACCTAAGCTATATGAAGTAATAACAATGGTCATAATGAAAGAAACTTGGATATCAACCATTTGAATTGTGAATAATATATATTACTTATTCTAAAGTTTGTATTTGAAGGGCGATCAGTCATGATTATATCTGATCTAAAATAAAAATATGTGTTATAGTAATTATATGTACTAAATAAGTGGTTACAAACTGAGTTTTCAGCTGCAACTGCAACCTTCTTTAGAAAATAAAATGTAGTTTTTGGGCGTAAGTTTGTTATTTGATAAAAAATCATTGTTCCCCCTGGGATTTTATCAAAGGTTTATACTAGTTAGACAGAAGGAAATGGCTTGCATTCATTCTCTACCTTTTAATCGTTTTTAGAATGCCTCAATTCAAAAAATATTTTTGTGCCAGTTGTTTATATTCCTTTCCAGGATCTGTACATAATTGGTACTGATGTCATAGTGGTTATGGCATTGTCGATGATTGCTGATTCTCTGTTATTGGTGTGCCTGGTTTGTGTTCACTACCATGCGAGTTCATGGTCTTTTTGTTTCTCCAACATAAGTGAAATTACAGGACCGGTATTTAACTTTGTAAATGATTCTTTTATTTGGGTCTCATTTGGGCGGTTTTTTGGTTTCTTGTCAAAATAATGTGTGAGTGTTGTAACAGGATGAAATGCTGTCTTTATATTATTTTCCTCTGCTTAGTAATCTTATTTAATTCCGGTTCAAATTCCAGTGATGAACGTCTTCTAAAATAGTTTACATGTCTGCCAAAACCACATGGAGGGCGATTCAAATTCTTGCTGCTTATTTACAACAAATGCTTGATTATGTCTGTGCCAAAACTGAAAAATTTCAAAATGGTCCTTTATTACTTTAAGTAAAAATAGGAACAACATTAATCACTAATAAAAAAGAAACAGACAATACAGTTTCTGTAACTACTCCGGTTTTTCAGAAGTGCCGTTCTTGATCAACACTTTGCTATAGAAACAGCTTGTGCGCTTCTTTAATTCCATGCAATGTTTGCTCTGTTTGCAAAGATGGAGCAAGCTTTTTTGAGAATAAAAGTTATAAAGACATAAACATAAAATACAGTAATTCTTTGAAGTGTCACCTTGAAATTCTGAAATTCAAAATGCATAAAATAACCTTGACACTTTCAAGCGCTGCTGTCGTTGTTAGGCTCGTGGTTTCATTTCACTGTTTTTTCTTCTTTAGATTTGTTTTCCTAAATTTCCCTATCCATTCTGAGAAAAACGTTTTGACTAATCTTCATTGAAATTTGGCAGTTTTCTTTAGTGTTTTATCTTAAATATTAACATAATTTTCAACAAGCACACTCGCAGATGCACAAAAAGGAAGTGATGGCACAGATTTATTTACAACAGGAAACCATTTGGAGATAGCGATCAATATCCACTGGATATAGCTATCCAACGTTTCATTCGACTTTCGTGCAACAATGTTTTATCCTGTGGATAACAATTCACTGGATAGCGAGTCTATTCACTGGATAGCGCTTATCCGCTTGGATAACTTACCCAGGCTTTGCCCAACTGACCCCTGGTATCAGAGTCTCTTTCATCTCTGGCAAGTATTCCCTATTAAAGGCATCTGCATCTGTACTCCAGGCTTGTATTTAATTTTCAGTTCATATCATTGAAGTGGAATCAGCATTTTCTGAAGGCGAAGTGGTGCCTGATGCAGTGGTTTTCGAAAGATATGTTCTAACGGTTTGTGATCAGACTGAACTTCCACTGATTTCTCGAAAATGTACTGGTGAAACTTCTGTGCCTCGTACACAATCGCCAGTGTTTCTTATTCGATCTGTGCGTATCTCTGTTGAGAGTAGGAATAAAGACTCTGGATGCATATGCAATCGGCTTGTCTTTTTGAAGAATTACCACTCCAATGCCCTCGGACCTAGCATTAACCAATATTTTGGTTTCACATTTTTCCCTTACCCAAAGCATTAGATAATTAAACTGTTTCCTCTTCTTTTAACCTTTGAGTGTGCCTCCAAGCATGAATTTACAGTGCTGTTTGAGCGATCGCCACACTCCAGGTAGGTCACCAATTGACCAGTCCATTTTTGGCGTGTTGGTGGTTGTATTTCCCTAAATAATCTTTCAATCTTAATTTTGAATCCTTTCACTCTTATTTCTCATTGATTATATCCATCAATGGCCTTCATTGGAGGCAATAACTGGAGATTACTTCTGACACCATGCTGTGTACACTCAACATAGGCCACCTTGTTTAACAACTGAATATTTTAATAATACCCTGAATGATTTGCAGCCCTTTCAATAAGCGCCGACAGCCGACGAAAGCTGTCGGCCCCTTGGGAAAAAATCTCGAACCGTGGTCGACTACTTTCATGCCTTGCGAAATGTTATTATGTGGGGAATCTTCCGAATTCTACTGGACGGGCTAGCTACTTCTCCATTCATGGTCTCCTACTTTTAAATTTATTGAAAGGGCTGCTTTGGAGTATAATACATTACAGTTGACAAGTTAATGTATACAAAATTATGAACTAATGCACAGTCAGTAAGTAAGTAATAAAATTGCTCAATATACAATATGCATTGCTTTGTTTCAGGAAACTGTGCAGGTGATCCTGAACCAATCGGGGTTTTCTGGGACATAGAAAACTGCCCTGTGCCACGCGGGAGATCTGCTCTTGATGTTGTGCAAAAGATAAGGAAAGAGTTCTTTGGTGGCTGTCGAGAAGTGGAGTTTATGTGTGTTTGTGACATAAGCAAGGAGAAAAGAGAAGTTATTGAAGAACTTAACAAAGCTCAGGTTTGTTCATTATAAGATTACAAGTATTATCGTTATTGCGATGGATTCATAGCAGGGAGTCATGGGGTAAGGGGTACTGCTTTCCCATAACTTTTGCTTTTGAAAGTATTAGGGTATGATTTTCATATTATTTGCCATAACTTTTTCATTAAGGCCACAAGATTGTACTGTATAATATTGAATTGGTTTAATATGCTTCACTCTCTCCCATTCGCAATGACTCTTTCAACCTTACAATATTGACCGTATTAATAGTTGTACTGATTTTACAGGTCACTGTGGTTCATATCAATGCAACTTCTAAGAATGCTGCTGACGACAAGTTGCGGCAAAGTCTGCGTCGATTTGCTCAGTCTTACTCAGCTCCTGCTAGTGTTATTTTGGTGTCAGGGGATATCAATTTTGCTGCAGAATTATCTGACTTGCGACATCGCCACAATCTACGAGTTATCTGTCTGCACAATGCCCAGGCACAAAATGCTCTTCTCACTTGTGCTCATGAAGCTCATAGATTTGATCTCTTTACTGCTGATCTTCCATTCACCTCGACTGTAAAGGTAAATTTTTGTGGACAATTTTTATTTAAAACATTTGTATTTGTGGTTATAGAAGGTAACATTACTTCATTATCACGATCTAACGTTAATCAAACATTCTTCTTCTGGCCAATGTATTTTGGTAAGCAGTTGTGTGCCACTATGTCATGGGGAGGATTAAGCCCAAACCCAAACTATATTTCAATATTCCAAACTATAATCAATGATGCAGACTATGCTGTGATAACTGTGAATTCATTTTACAATGCTCAATCCATTTTGGTATTTTATCGCTCTTCTCGCCAAGACACCGTCTCTCTGAATGGTAGTGCCATGTATAGAAAATAGCTACGGTACTTATGAAAGTTTTACAGTAGTAATCCAGGTTTATTGCCTTTTGCCAGCTTTTCTTTCTGTATGTTGACTATACTTACATATGAGAGTAGGAGCACAAGGGAACAAATGAGTTTTAAATTTAAAAGACATGTTTCGACTTTCATAAAGCCATCTTCAGTTTTAAGTCAAGCTAATTACAATTGCATAGTTATAAGCGTTAATAACGTTTATAACGCTTAAAAATAACCACGTAATTGTAATTAGCTTCGATTAACACTGAAGATGGCTTTATAAAAGTCGAAACATGTCTTTTAAATTTAAAAGTGTTGTGTTGTTTTGAAAACTGACTATACTTACCTTTATGATCAAGTAATATAGCGTGGGCATGGCTGTTGCAGTTGGTAAGATCTCTGACTTCTCTATCACAAGTTACCCAGTTCGAACCCGGCTTTACCGAGATTTAAATATTTGTTTGAGCTCTTTCTGCCTAAGCTAACTCAGTTTTCCATACTTCCTGGGTAGGTAAATGAGTACCAGCATCTGCTGGGAACTAACCTGCGATAGATCAGTCACCCCTCCAGGGGGGAGTTGAAGACTTCATATCCGCTTCACACAACAGAAACCAGAGATAAGTGCCAGATCCATGGGCTAGTTGGCTCGGAAATGATTTTATCTTAAGTAGTGCATTGTGAATGTTGTTGTTGTTGGCACAGTGTTTTGTTTATCCTCATGTTCATAGTACTGTACTGTGTATTATAATTGCATTTAGAGTGATGTCTTTTTGCAATTGTGTTGCAGAGTGATGATGATACAGTTTTATCATCAGAACTAACAGTCCTCAACTTGCCGTTGGGAAAGGATGCTGGACAAGTTAGGATGCAACTTAAGAAACTGTCAGACAACTGTGGAGGCAAGGTGGTCAGTGTTACTGGGAGATGTGCCTTAATAAAATTTCCCAATGCCCTCAGTGCTGCAAGGTACTGTACATTGATATCTCTCAAAATCGGTTGTTGGTTGATCTTTCTTGCAATAAATTTACTTTAATCAGTACCAGTAGCACCGTGTATCATTGTCCTCAAAACACAAACGTCATCACATTCTGTTAAACTTTCTGTTAACATTTCATTAAATATTTTTCTTCAGCAAAATATCCAACATACAGTATGTGCTTCAATTTTCTAGTAACCTTAAATGTGACTCGAAGTACCGTATATTAATACTCACTGACACAAAATGTCTTATTTTCCAGACATTACATGTTATTATATAGGTTTTGAGCATTGATATCACTAATGGTAGGTATTTGTAACAATAGGGCCAAAAAGAGAATGGATAAAGAGAATGTGTTTGGCTCAACTATTCAAGTTGTCTACTCAGCTAGTGAGATAGGTCGAATTTGCAGTCCCAACAGGATGAAAAAACGGATAGAGGAACCAAAAGTTGGTACAAGTAATGGTAATGATGCAACGTTTAGACTTCTACGGAGAGAAAATGTGACTGTGCCAGAACGAGAACAAACATCACGTAGT
Source organism: Zoanthus solanderi (assembly GCA_024336925.2). Lineage (NCBI taxonomy): Eukaryota > Metazoa > Cnidaria > Anthozoa > Zoantharia > Zoanthidae > Zoanthus > Zoanthus solanderi. The sequence goes on from JANCMA020389273.1 coordinate 15,402, forward strand.
GGCTTGGTGAACATTCCAGATTTAAAAGCTCCTTTATTTGGTAACAGAAATCGGCTAGCCACTGTGAATAGTGAGAATTCTAGTGGTCCTATTAAAAGTAAACTCCCAAAGGAAAATAAAGAACAGTTCGAATCTAAGGTGAATACCAAACAAGCTGTGGCGTCCCAACATTTTGTGAACCAGCCTGGGTTTCTAAATAACAACACTTATCCAAACATGTGGCCTAATCATTTTTATCATGGTATGTTAAACATTCCACCACAAGCGTCAGGAATTCCTGGCATCACCCCTCTTACAGGACCCATTGTTGGTGCACCGCCACACTTAACAGCTTCATGGCTGGCCAATTTACATAACCTTTCTCTTCTAGAGCAACAGAGAGGTGGGATTGATCTGCTGGTAACCAACCTTGATGAAACGGTCAACAAAAAAGACTTGAAAAAAAAACTTGCTTCCATTTTCAGAGAACACTGCAAGGTAGAATTGAGATAGAGATTACTGTAATTTTCTTCATTTTGACGGAATAGTGGACATAGTTCTGGAGTTAAAAGATCTGCCTTTCAGTCATAAGTCTTTGTGTTTTAAAACTTGTGTGAGCTTCTTTTCCGCTCAAATTTTCTACCATTTTTAGGCTAATGAGTCTCAGCTCCTGGGTTTTTAAATATATCCCTGTCAAACACTTCAGAAACCAAGATAGTTATAAATAGATAGGGTGTTATTATTTCCTATTTTGTACATTATGTTGCCGTTACAGTAGAAAGAAACAATTGACTTTGAAGTTAAGCATCCTTATTAGGCCAATAAAAACGTACAGTATCGGCTGCAAAGATGGATTAGGGTCCTGTACACGGGGTGTTGCTTCCCAACTGCCATACACAACAGAACCCAGAGATGTGTGCTGGCTTCGTAGGTTACTAAGTTTGTAAAAGAGTTAGCTTTACTTTGAGATTAATTTATTTAGTAATTCATAAATTTCTTAACATAAGATTCTTTGCCTGATATTTTGTCATTTGTACTTCAAAAACACATGGCGCTAAATATTTTTAAGTGACTTGAAAAAGAAAATGCAAATGTTAGGTCAAAAGTTTTTCCCATTGCTGAGCATTATAGGGAACCTACTGTAATGGTTTTACTGGCCAATTTTAGCATTGGTTATAAGTTACCGTCAAAAGACTTAAGTTGTACTTGGGAGTTGAAAAAAGATTAGTTTTAGTTTCGTATAAAATTTGGAAAACTGAAATTAGTTTCATTTCAAGAATTTTTCATTTTATTTCTTTTTTACAAGTAAAATAAAACAATAAAAAAGCACAAACTTTAACTTATAGATAGAATGTTTTGTTCGTCCAAGTGGTATCATTAAATCTATATCATCTGAAATTTCTTTCTACTGCAGGTGTACTCAGTTATTTTACATTCTGGCGAAGGCATCCCCCTCAAAGCATTCGTAAAAGTACCAAAACTCGCCGATGCTCATCTTGCAATGTCCAAGGTGAATCAGCAGCAAATTTTTGGCACAACTGTCACAGTTACAATTGCGACGGAGAAAGAAAAAGATTTGTGCTTCCTTCGCTGCGAAGTGACATCCATTCTTAAAGAAACACCATTACACTGGACCCCATTAAACAAGTTTCTTAGTGAATATTATGAAAAGTGCTCGAAGTCGTTTGACACCAATTCCCTGAACCTTATTCAAGATCTAGTTATTGTCAATGGGACTCCAGGAAATCAAACCATTAGCTTAGTAACACGTGCTGTAGCTACTGTTCGGATTAAAGTAGAGTTTGAATTATTTGCTTGGGAAGTTCATGAATTGCTAAAAGGACACACTGGTGAGGTAAATATTGCAGCGTTTGCTGCACTTTACTGGCTGAAATATGACAAGGTTGTTGAAGTCGATCAAAGTGGAATGGCACTTGAGGATATACTGAAAAAAGTGCCAAATGTAATGGTTAGCAAAAAAGAAAACGAAGCTAAATTTATTACGTGGATTAAGCAAGGGACAAGAAATGGTAAGCAAGATGGACATTAAGTTTATACAATTTATAGTGACTGAAAATTTTATACCAACTCTGGTCTCTAGGGAGTTTGAATGTTTAGCTGTAGTTTATAGAAAGGCGTAAACAGGTAACGATTTTTTTAACAGATATTATGACATAATTCTTTTGAAGTTTTGTAGTTGTTTACAACTAGTGTACCATAGGTTACCAAACATGCAGGCTTAATCGAGGAATAGATAACAGATCGGTCGGCTTTGAATTTTAAACAACAATGTTTTTCAATAGTGTTGTGCCGAGTCTTATCGTGATTTTAAAGTGACGTAGCCATTTGATGTTTATGTAAAATAATGCGAATAAAATCATCAAAATTGTTGGTTTTAATAAGCAGACGTCATTAGATAAAACTGTACTTTCTGTGTGCAAGAACTGAAGGTATTTCACCTTGTTTTCCCCCCACAGGTGGGAACCTAAACAAGCTTTTGGAATTTAGTACTGAACTAAAGGACTTGTTAAGACTGCATCCAGCGTTCAAACTATCTGTGAGCAGTTTGATATCAGAATACCAAACGCATTATGACAAAAAAGAACCATTTAGTCCATTTGTGTATGGATTCTCATCAGTGACCGACTTACTGGAGGCCTTACCATCAGTTATTGAAGTAACAATCAGTTTAAATTATATCTTTTTTATAATTGGGTTCCTCTCCCAAGTTTTTTTAGTGCCTTCTTTTATTCTCTGGTCGGTCTTATGAGATTTAATGGATTGGATCTGAGAAGAATTGGATGGATTGGATTTGAGGGAATTTGGAGGATTGGATCCGAGAGGGGTTTAATAGATTGGATACGAGCGGACGTGGTAGATTGGATCCGAATGATTGAGTGGATTGGATTTGGGGGAATTTGGAGGATTGATCCGAGGGTATTTAATGGATTGGATCCGAGCGGTTTTGGTAGATTGGATTGGATCCAGGGAATCTTGGTGGATTGGATCCGAGGGGACTTGGTAAATAGGATGTGAAGAGACGTGGAGGATTGGAACTAAAGGGAATTTTTAGAATGTATCTCGGAGGATTTGTGGATTTATAAACACAAGAATTTAATTTTTGGTTTCATAGCTTTTAAAACTCTGAAGAGGAGACTTTCTTGGAGCTTAATCCTCAATACATAGTAAAGTATAGAATCTCTCAAAATTATGTTATAATGCGAGGAATACATATTAGTTTAGAGCGCAGGTTGATCATCACCGTAAGTAGTTTGATAGTCTGAGATTTCAGTCAACAGTTACTTTGACGAACGGCTAACATTCACATTGTCCAAATTTAGCATTTTATATAATTTAGGGAGAATCGGGAGAACATGCGATCAAAAGACTCTTAAAAACTGTCCTACTTCAAGGCAAGCTTTAAAAGCTGCTTTACTCGCAGCTCTACAAGAGCATATGCGTGTTTAGGCTTAAACATGACATTGTTTTTCGTTAAAATAGAAGCAGTTGTAGAACTACTTTTCTGTAATAAAAACTTGCCATATCAGTACTTGAGCAAAACTGTCATCTTTCGCCTTCCTTCCCTTTCTTTTCTAGATCTCGGATCATAGTGTTACTTTGACTCATGAAATGCGCCTCCAGACATTTGAAGAAGAATTGAAATTTCTGCTAGAAAGCCAGCCTGACAAATGTCTTCCGCTAGGTAAATTCACGGACATCTATCGCAAGTGTTATGGACGAAAGTGCAGAGTGTCAAATTATGGTTTTAACAGACTTGTTGAACTGCTGGAATCGTTGCCAACCATAGCTAAGGTGCTTCAGATTTATAGTAAATATTAAAGAAATATCTTTAAATTTTCAACTCACAATATACTTTATAGTTTTACATTTACAGTTAGTTCTGTTTTTTGTAATTCATTTCCGAACTACGCATCATTGGTTCCCGAAATTTGAATAAGAACAATATGCAAACTAAACTATGAAAGCAGAATCACCTTTATTTTGTTTGCATACAAGGTAAACTGACTGCCATATTTGTTTGTTAACACAAAATATAACAACTGTCAGTAATACTTGTGTACTGGAGAAAGAAATCTAACAGTTTTATTTTGATAAAAGTACAAAAATAGGAATTTTTTTAAATTCGAAATTAAATATCTTATTTTAATAACGCCAACAGCTGGCACTTTTCTTTTTCTTGAGTCTGAGAACTCCTCGCAATGACTACATAATGCAACCTAAAAAAGAAAGATAACCCGATATCTCTTAAAGCTCAACAGTCTTCGAAACAACTGAAAACAGAGAACACAAAAACCGGCAAAATATATCTCATTTGTACTCACCTTTGCCGCCTTTTCATTGCCAAGGACAACAAAAATGATGCAAACACCGGTTCGCTTGCTCACAACCTCGTAATCTTTTATCTTAAATTCATCTAAGTTTCACGGACATTATTTCTAAGGTATAAAGTTTTGTTACATTTTCTTCAAAATAACTTTTTCAGCTAATCGCTAGCGGACCGAAGTCCGCCATAGCGAGATGGCCAAATAGAAAGAAGATTTCGGCCCATTCAAACCGTTTTTCCCTCTGTATCGAAAAAATGAAGCCAGCGAAAAACAGAGCATACCCTGTTACTGAAATCTGGAAAATTTTGACCAAAAAAAAACATGGATGTCTCCGATAAACTATGATTTTCCAACTATCATACACAAAATCGCCAAAACATGATTTCGCGACAAGGTGGCTATTTTTCAAGATTTTGCTTGATTTTGCTTACTCGGACCCAGACTCTCTAGCCTTGATACTCCCCTTTTAAGGTTGTGATCAGAACAATAATTTTTTCCCGTGTAAATAATTGTGATGTGCTGAATCATCAACTGCATTCAAAATTAATGTGGGGGCTAGCTGTCTTACAGCAATTTTGTTTTAAGTACCAATGTGAGTTTCAATTTTCATAATAACCCGATAAAACTTGGTGGCTGTTTGAAGTAAAAAAATCTAACAACATTTCACTGGTTTGCAGAAAAAATAACTATAAATCAAAAGTACAAAGCGATTAAAATAGAATCGTATATTTTTATGAGTGGAGAATCCATGAGCATTGGAATGGTTGTGATGAGGGAAAAAGTGTAACAATAAAAAGCCCTTTTTTCCAGTCGTATCACTCCTCATCTAATCGAGTCAATTCGTATTCGTTCGTGATTTTAGCCAGTCATGTTTATCTTAAGAAGCCGAGGGAGTCACTCCACGAGCATCCGCAGGATACCTTTGATTAATTACTAAAGAACCACAACATAAACCAGGATATTAATTTGTTTTATATATGCAATCCAAACTAGATTCACGGATCAGGGGAACATCAAGTCGTACACCTTGTTGGAAAAGGTGGGTAGGCAAACATCTCTGGTTTGTGTATTTAGATTATGGTGCTCGAATTCCTGGAAAATTCCTGGTGCTGGAATTTCTGGAAAATTCCTGGTGCTCGAATTCCTGGAAAATTCCTGGTGCTCGAATTCCTGGAAAATTCCTGGAACTATAAAATTTTCTTTCAGGACCCTGGAAAACTGCTGGAAAAGCAAAAAATTTCCCTGTACTCCTCGAATTTTGTTGAAAAAATGTCATCAGGTTTACATCATCATCTTTGTTTAACGCCCCTTGTTTCCCACTCCTGGGGTTGGACGTAATACGAGTCTCCACTGTTGGCTATGCTCTGACATAAAAGTATATTAAATGCGTTCGGTGTATATATATAGAATGAAAGAAGAGAAAACAATTTTTAAGCCCTTGGCGGGAAT
>JANCMA020389274.1:0-11295 GCA_024336925.2 Zoanthus solanderi
TTGACCGTGAACTTGAAACTAAAGCATTTTCACATTTCCCGCACCAATAATGACGTCACAAGTCTTATTTCCGACAAATTGCCGACAATTTCCCGACCGCTTCACGATCATGAGAGCTAAAAAATAGTGATTTTCACTTTCCTATATCGACCAATTTGTTTAAAACTTTAGAATATGTTTGTTTCATACTTACTTAACATATGAGACTCAAAAAAGAGAAAATCTAAATTTGGGTTTATTTGACCTTTAAATAAACTTAACTTACCTTTAGCCAAGGTTATTTCAGCTGTTGATGTTTTACGTTGAAGAATATTTTCTGGTACCCAAATCTCGTCCCCACTTGACCCGTCCGAATGGAATTTCAAAACTTTGTACATTCCTGGAAACGACAGCTTATCTAGAACAATGACGCTTTCTTCCTTATGTAGGCAAATGTTGTTCATTTCATCACTGTAATCCTCAATAGCCATGCAGAACTCAATTCCCTCGGGGAGACCAGCCACATGGATTTCAAACCTGATTATATAAATTAATTTTGAAATAACACACAAATCTATGTTGTGTATACGTAGTCTGTATCTTCTACTGACAGCATTATTAATATATAAAAATATTTGTGAGCTGCTGTAGCGAACGATCTAAGTCTCTCAATTGTCAACTCTGTACTTGTTTGTAAAGCGCATTTGAACATTTATATGGATAAATACGCTCTAAATCAATGAATTTATTTATTTATTTGTATTTATAAAAACTGTTTCGAAACTGCTGACATAAATCTTTGCATGGAACTGAAGCAAGAAGTACTCCGATATTTGCTAACATGATAGATAAAATAGGACAACAAATATGTCTGCTGATTAAGAAAGCAAAGAACTCAAAATAACAAACAAAGCTGTTTAGGTTGACGTAATTCGCTGGTACCGAAGAAGCAGTCCAATATTTTAACATGTGGAGTAGAAGAGGAGGGGGATGACAAATTTGTCGACAGACTAGAATAACCGTACAGCAAAGCCATTTTAAACAACTATTCGTTCCATTTAAAACTTACTCTGATTGGTGTCGGAGCTTCAGGCAAAGATTGTCAATAACCTGTTTTCCATCCTAAAATTCAACAAAATACTGATCATAAAAGGATAAGAAACAAAACAAGAAACTTAACATCAATATTAATCTTTCTAAACTACCCCAAAACATCAAAATGCTTTCTTGTCAATTAACTCCACCTATCCTACTATATTAATGCAGATTATACAAATTACTGATTTTAACATTTAGATTTCTTATAGTTTTGAATGTAGGAAAGATGTTTATAGTGATGCAAAAATGAGTTAACTGAGAAGGGTACACACTAAATTTCAAGTACCTCGAACTAATTTTAGTAAGTCTTTTAGTTTTAGCACGCTCAGTGGTTTTCTGCTACAAATCTTAAGTATCATCGTCTAGTTCGTCGTATCGTTTAAAACGAATACACTTTAATTCTTACCCTAAGATCAACTGTATTTATCTCTGCAACCTCAGCAAATTTCAGGAGATCAGCGAGGAAGCTGCGATACTCGAATATCCGTTTAAGTGGTCTGTCTATCAAATCCTCGAAGGGTGCTGTGCTGTTTTTCTCTCTGCATTTCTGGATTAACAATAACTTTCAATTAGATAATGATGAAAACATTCTCAAAACTCAACTTGATAAAAAGTTCAGGGAAAGACACCATTATTTGAAACTGCATTCTCTATAATGATATGGTAAACACAAAAGCCAATAAAAGTTGCCACAAGTGTACTATTCTCAACAGAAACAAAACTAGATATTTTACTGTTCGGACATCTTGTTTAGTTGGCTAAATAGTTTGACTCGTAACATGACAGATATAATTGAGTTTTAACTAATTAATTTAGATGGGTGTGGCATGTGACCAATAACTGCAAAGGGCTATTCCATTGAATTTTAAATGAACTCAATTTATTATTAGTAAACGGAAGCTACTTATACTTGAGAAGATCAACTAGACACATGTGGAGATTTCTATTTAATTTTTTTTAATTAAAAGCAAAGAATACAATGTCTACGAAGTACGTTGCGGTACACTAGGTAATCAAATAAACTATGAAGTTAAGCTAACGCCCGTACCTCAAGATGGTCCTTGGCCGTGGAACTGTTGGCTAAGAACGCGTCCGAATCACTTTTCCCGTCACAGAAAGTCACATAATCGTCGAACTCTGGTTCCTGTGTGATTCAGATAACGTGCTGTTAATGCTGACGGTAATATCGTCCGATAAGGTTATTGCCTGACAGGCAAGTGGATGAAAGATGCTCTTTTACTCCCTCATAACTTTTTAAGTTTAGCTCCATTGATTGTAATTGTTGTGCGGTTTGGGTACACAAACAATTTAAAACAGGGAATTATTACCCTTTGAATATCTCTCTTTTCTTCGTTTGGGTTAATAGTTTCCCTGATTTCATTGTCTGCAGTTACTTGCAACAACGCTGACAAACCAAGTTTGTGTTTATTTAGTTCTGCCTGTTCAGCAACAACATGCATTCCAATTCAATGCGAGATGTAGAAGAATAATTTTCATTTCCAAATGGTCTAAATAGCAATGGTTTCAGAACGATTTTCAAGTAGTGCATACAGTTTTGAAATTAACAGACATGTTGCGGGAGTACAACGGCACCTAAATTGTGTAATGTAAAACGTATCCAATGATCACATACCCTGCTTGAGAAAGCTTTGCCAATGGCTGACGGCCTCCCTTTGCATTTTCTGAGTTGATCCAAAAAGAAACTAGAAAAAAAAAATTAAAAATTCCGTCAAGTTAGGCATCAAAAAAACTTAAAGCCAATGAATTGTGATAACGTACTTCTTGTGGAAAAGATAAATATCCTCGGTGTTGTGAAAAACTGTGTCGTGGTTCTGCTCCAGTTCTTGTGGGGCCTTCTCCATTTCATACAAATAATTCTGTGGACATGGAACAGATTGAAAAGAAAAATTGTGACCAATTTGTAAATTGCAAATGAACACAGTCAATTCTGACGAAAACCGAAGATATCACACTCTAGTACGGTAAAAGTAAAAATGAAACGTGAAGCAAGTTACAAGAAGTTTTTTACGCGAACTGATTACTTAGCAAATTTGTTCACTGTAAATGCAAATACCAAATGCTAGATATCAATAATATTAAAAACTTCTTAACAGGAAAGTAAAAAAAAAAGTTAAAGTTATCATTTCCTTTTCGTCAGCCTCATTGATTCAAAATCGACAAATTCACAACCAGAAAATACTTCGAGGTCTAATTGTAAACATACGTATACTCCATTAAAAAGATTGCTTAATCTATTTTAACAAGAACTGCTCTTTTAAATCTTACTTCCACCAATGCCGTGAGGTCCTCTACATATTTTTGCTCGCTAAGAAGCAATTCATCAACAACATCGTCCATCTTTTTAAAAGCTGCCTTTCTCTGGTTGTCCACGGGCATTCCATCAATAAAGGGCTGCACGGTCAATTCCACCATCTCGAATCCTTCGTCAGTCGAAGAAACGGACACTTCAGAACCAACACTTTGCCGAAATTTATTTCGGTCAGTTGTTGAGCTGCCATTTTCAAACACCTGTTTTGCTGTGATTGGTCCTGTAAGCGAAGTTCGTCTAGGTGTTCCGGGAGGGGTAAAAACCAACACTCCACCAGCATATTGTGGCACAATAATTTCAGTGAGTTGACGTTGTGGCCTAAAACTGAGACACAGAATGTAGTAAATACCAACATCTAAGAAGGAAGGTTTTTTCAAGTCTAGGAAATTAGGTTCTAACATAAGTGTTCTAATTATTAAAATTTTGATTATTACATAGTACGTATGATATGACAAATGTTAAATGTTAAAAAATATCACTGAAGTAAAAAAAAATATTAAGACTGCGTAATAGAAGGGTCTTTAAGAAGGGAGAAAACCTTAAAAATAACCTTAAAAGGTTATTTTTTAGATTGTAACAACATGATAAGTTTTTAACGCAACTCATATCTACAGAGGTTCGTAATTAAAAATCGCTACTACGAACACAAACTTACGGTTTGAAAGAAGTATTCAGAGAATCTTCCGTTCTACGGCAAATATTCTCATTTGCTTGTTGTATATCTCCCTCGACCTTCTCAATCTGTGCATCATCTATCTGCTGCAAAGAGTCCGGTGAGCTCTCAAATGCCACCTTTGATCGAACTGTCACATCCACCGCTTCTGGTATAGGTGGTTCCGATTCATACACGTACAAATTTGACGTCATTTCCGGTCGTTCAGGAACGAGCATTTCGATTTCTGTCCTAGTTTCTTGTTTCACACTTGTGGTCGTTTCTCTTGTTGTAGTCTTCCATGTTCTTGTTCGTCTATAGTCCTGTGAGCTATCTGTTGGAGAGTTCTGTACACTCATACCAGTCTCAACTTCGATATCATGCTTTACAAACGGTCCGAGTGTAGTCACGGTTACATCTTTCTTTACTACTTCTCCTCCCCAGGGGGTGAGAGCAGTGCCCTCTCGTTGTGTTTTCTCGTCAATATTTACAATGATTTCGTGCTCTGGGAAGACAATCGCATGAACCGCTTTGCCGCCTTCGAACCAGCTACGGATCTCCGATTTGATTATTGGCTCGATTTTGCTCTCCATCTCTGGAGAAACTGGGAAGTCAGCCTTAACGTCAACCGCTACTTGTGCCCGCTTACCGTACCCGTCCGGTTCGCAAATATCGATGATCTCTGCTTTTCTCTTTTTGCCTAAAGTGTCTTCTACGAGAGTTGAAAGAATTCCAACACGAGTAACTGCTGGACTTCCACCCTCCTCGAGTGAACACTCGTCAGGTTGGCTTTGTAGTTCTTTTTCGTAAGCTTCAAGGGACTCTGCAAATAATTCTTCTTCCTACAAAAGTGAAAATCAAGTTATTTTTAAATAACATAATTTGCGCATTTCTTAATCACAAATATTATGGCTAAATTATACTAAGCTAGATGAGCTAAAATACCTAAAATTTTCGAAAATTTATCTTTTCTCAAATTAAAAATATACACGCCTCTCGAAAAAGCGATAATAATAATAATAATAATAATAATAATAACAACTTTATTTACCCACGTACCAAATAGGAGCTCAAAGCTCTTTTATACGTGAAACTGAAACTAAAAACAAATAATAGGCTAACAAGAAGTAATGACAAAAGATAAAAATATTGATAAGCTATATCTTATCTAATTTGTATATAATATCTAATATGTATATAACATCTAATTTATAAACGAAAATACGTTAAAAATAGAATTAGAATTAGAATTAGAAAACTTAAAAAAGAAATTATGGGTATGGTACAGAAAGCACGCCCAACAGAGAGAGGAAGCACCAAGCTCAGGTAACATAAATGCAAAGTTAAAGCCATACAATAAACAAATGCTACGCGCGCCTAAAAGCGGTCAAGTCCGGACATTGGAGGTTATCCACTGACTAGATCCGATCGATTGATAGAGTTACAAGAATACGCTACACAAGTTTGTCGCCCAGCATTTTACTTAAACGTTTTTAATGTCTGTTTTGTATTTGAAGACAAGAAAACATTGTTTAGGGGTTTTATATCTCATGACAAAAAATTAACAAGCACTCTCTATGGAATTAGGGCCTCTTCCAAATACGCTTTCTCTTATATAAAAACCATTAAACCATAAAAAACACCATAGATTCTTAATGAACACATGAGCTCTTGAAGGTCCAGTAAAATGCTATTACTTTCTCATTCACTTCCTTCAGATGAACGTAAATTAATTTGCAATTTCTAACAGACATCGACAGACATCAAACTACAACAGATTTAGGTGGATACTCTGGCAGAGTACCATGAGAGAGAACATGCAAAATGGGTGGGCGTTGCAGCAAACAATACACACTTATCTTTCATGCCAATAGAAATATATTTACTGGCTTTACATTACAATCTTAAGATAAACATGACAACAAGATAACATAAAATTGGCTCTTACGTTCACAGGAGCTCCAAGACGCTTTGCTTCTCTAAGTTTCTCCGCTAGTTTGTAGAGGTCACTGTCCATAAGATCAAATTTTGTTGCTATTTCTTTCTGCTTGGCGACCAGTTCCTTAGCTTTTCTACGGGGTTTATCATTCATTAATTGGGAAGAAAGCTCAGCAATCTTTCGCAATCGAGCATCTTGTTTGTTTAGTCCGGGTTTAACAAAGCCCTCTAACATGTCTAATTGGTCGATTACCTCCTCTTCAGAGCGGCACTTCCTGGCCGCTTCTCTTGTTGTAACCAAGAAGTGATCACTATCGCTGATCCAAGTGATTGCCTAAACGTTGAGAAACAAGATCAGAAGCAGCCTTCTTTCTAACTACTTCACTGCTCAAACATTACTTCTCTCCCACTTCTCAAGTCACACCTACTACCATTACTACTACCAATACTAATGCAATCAACCCAACTAATGCTCCGGTAACTACCACCACCAACACTCCTGCAACCACCACCACCAATACTCCTGCAACCACCACCACCAATACTCCTGCAACCAACACCACCAATACTCCTGCAACCACCAACAATACTCCTGCAACCACCATCACCAATACTCCTGCAACCACATCCACCAATACTCCTGCAACCACCACCACCAATACTCCTGCAACCACCACCACCAATACTCAAGCAACCACCACCACTAATCCTCCTGCAATCACCACCACTACACCTGCAACCACCACCATCACTACAACTGCAACTACCACCACTACTCCTGCAACTACCACCAATGCTCCTGCAAATACTACTACAACTACCACTACTCCTTCCACTAACACTATTTTTTACTATAATGGCACCTGTTCGTTTATTATGAACTTTTTATGGTCAAAAAGTTTACTTCTCACCTGTTCATACAACTGATGGTATTCAATTGAAGCCTCCAGCATGATTCGATGCTCCTCCATGCGAGCCAGGAATCTCTGCCAGCGTGTTTCCATGGCAGCAATTTGTCGCTGTATGTTTGGAGCGTCGTGATGTCTTAATTCTACCATTTGTTCGGCCTCTGAGATCAGTCTGCCAACATTTTGGTCAGTGGGCTATTGAAAACACGTAAAAACAACAACTAATTAATCATGTATATCAAACAGTATAACACTAAGACCAATAAGTTTCATTATCATAGATATATTTAATATTATCATTACTATATTATTATTACCACTATCATTGCCATTATCGATACTATTAAATATTTTTTCAAAACCTATTAAACTACTGTCAAGTGTTTACTTGAATGTTCAAAACTCTATCATTAATATTAATTTAATTGTTAATTTCTTACATACAGTTAATATGGATGAAGCGCTCTTCTATTTGCTATTTTACAAAGCCCCTCACAGGAACTTGATTCTCTACCTCTCATGCATTAGTAACTACCAATCTACCGTGGCAAGACATCCTGTAGAATTGGCAAATATCATTCTAGCTAAACGTATCCTAATTGTACAGTACGAGTGGCGTAATCTAATAATTATAAATAATCATACGACGTCGAGTTCAATTTGGAATTAATTGCATGAGTGAGGTTTACAAAAGGTATCAAAATTGCGAGTGCAATTTGAGCTTTTTGAAAAACTCACGTGTGCAATTAATTCCAAATTGAACGAGAAAAGTTGTATGATTACTTATTAATAATACACATACAAAATTTATCTAGAAAAGCACAACGTACTCGCGAGTTCCCGCGCTCAAGATCTCGCGCAATTGGATGTTCTTCAAACGTATCCCAAAGTTACAAATTTTTGACAAGATCAGTCGCTTCACAAATTCCAGTATCGTTTTCTGTTGTAATCAGTGAAAAATGTACTTAAATCAAGCTTCAAACACGGCAAATCAAAATTTTTTAATTTTGTAATTTGCACTGATATTACATGAAAATTGCACCACTCTCCACCAATGAGAATCGAGAAATTTTTGCATGTGTATTATTATTAAATTATTTGCGAGAGAATTTTCTACCTTAACTTTCTCCAAGAAGGCATCCGATTCTTGCAAAAGATGGACAGCTTCAAGCAGCGAATCTCCAAATTTCATGTTCAGAGACAAGAGTTCCCGATTATGCTCTTCTATCACCAAATTTACCTGAAAAAATGGCGGACGTTACTTTACAAATATGTAATAAAAATGACTGAATAACAAATAAATACAGTTAAACCCTTACATTTTCATGAAAAAGCCACATTCCGTGAAACAATCTTATTAAACATGAACAGAAATACAATAATTAGTTTAAACAATGAGAAAAAACATAACTTGAGAACTAACTTTTATAAACTGCTCAATAACGAAGCTGAATAGGGAAAATATAATACGAGCTCACCCTGCTGATATCGCGTTCAAACTCGCACAGCTTCACACTCTCATCAAGTTTGTTTTTGTGATGCTCCCAAAGACTCATCCATTCTTCCTTCTTACTTTGTGTCTGATCCAGGAATTGCTTGATCTCCTCACGCGAGACGCTCACAGCAGAAGTGTTAGCTGCCTTAGCTAGGATGTCCTGTCCGTTGCTGATAGTGTAGCTGTACAGGTCGATAGCGGCCTGGTAGTTGGCAATGTGGTCCTGTAGCATTAGCTGGGCACGACCCAAATCTGATGTTGGTTTCACTGTGTGAAAATCTCTTATTGCCTTGTCCATTACGTGAAGTAACTGCATGTAGGACGACGTGCAAACAAGAAAACACAAAAAAGAATTCATTGAGTGATAAAGAAGAGGCATCTTCTTAAAATCGTGGAGAATTAAAGTAGCTCAATGCCTTTAGCGTCGACCCGCAAAACAAACAAGTTACGAAAAATATCACTAACGTTTACAGTAGGTCTCGTCAAGCAGAATTCAACTTATAAGCAAAATTATCAGTACCTCAGGAAAGTTTGTAAACAACCAATAAAAATGATAGTTCTGAATGTTGAAAACATTTTGCAAAATTAGCTTCGACAAATCTTAAATGGAAAATTAACTAGCGGTAAACTAGTTTGACGAAGGACTAACGTCCGAAACGTCAGTAAGTATTCTCTCTTTTTTACGGTGTATAATTTACATTTTTATTACTAAATTGCTCTGGTAAATACCAATATATGATAGATGATATTTGTATTTAGCAAAGTAACCGATATCTATTTTCTCACGCTCTGATTGGCTCCCGTAACTCGCGATATCCAAGACTATTAGTTAATTTTGAGGCGGAAGTCAAAAGACAGGAAGCGCGCGTGCTAAAAATTAAAAACAAGATTTACATTGCATTGTTTCTTTGAAAATAAAGTGCATTTTCATCCCATTATCTTGGTAAATACTAAAACCACTATCCCCCTCAGGGTCGGTACCTAGCGCTAGATATATACCGAGACGATTCGCGTCTCGGTGTATTATATTCATCATTATAACCCACCCATTGACTTTTTGCGCTCTCATTGGCTAAAATGTATCACGTGATACAAAATCGCAGAACGGATATCAGGCAATAAACCCTTCCGAGTTGATGCCCGTCTTCCGATTTTGTCCGCCATTTGTAAACAAAACAAACAAATTGAAAATTTAACATTTTAATGGAAAATTCAGAAAACCGTTTTGCTAAAACTAGCAGCGAAGCTATAAAGAGCCTCAGAAGCCTTAAAATCCGCTGGAAGGGGTTTATTTAGAAACTATTTACCTGCCCTTTCGGGAATACTGTAGTTGCTACATATTGTTGTAAGTGTTATGATCTAATATTAAGTGTAATATTAACAAATATGGTACTAAGACCTGTAAAATTTTTAAAAATGTTTAGATAAGTCAACTGTTACTGGTTCAGTTGTTTGTAACTCGATGTTGGTTTTTTTTTTTTTTTTTTGCAAAAGGAATCACAAGCGGGAGAACAATCTCACGCCAAAATGGCAAAAGCGTTAATGCTTTCTATTTCTTACGCCGCTAATATTGGAGGGACGGCGACATTGACCGGTACGGGACCCAATCTTGTCTTTGCAGGACAGATCAATACGTAAGTTGATATTATTATTACCAAAGTCCAGATTCGTCAGCGATAAAGCAGAAAGAATTCAACAGAGTGTAAACAAATAAAATTCCTATATAGTTAGTGCGTTTTCGACGCGAATGCGCGCCCTTATTGGCTAAATCGAGGTCACGTGGATGAGCTCAAATCAAATGTCCCCGGCTAGTCAACATCTCGAAAGTTGTTGACCGACCGGTGAATTTTGCTGTCGCTCGTCACGTTTGAGGGCGGGAAAATTTAATATTTTTTGGTTTATTTTGTTTATAGTATATAACAAAACACTTAATGACTGTTCCCTCGGGAAATAAAACAGATGTTTCCCTCGTGAGCAGTCATTAAGTGTACAATAATTCTATAGTTCTCATTTTACATTCTAGGTATTTGTCCTTATGACGCCATCTGCTAACCAGTTCATTTTTTTGTTAAGTTAAACAGCGCTTGGTTTCTTGGTTTACAAGTAATAATATACTTTTCTGCAAAGCATTGATTACCTCCTTTTGTTTTGTTACTATATTCGCTGCTCTCACTCGTGAAATTTTTTTTCCACTCGAAGATAAACTTCATATCTTCGCTCCACCGTATAATATCCTCTATATATTATTCTAGAGATTATTATTTTCCGACTTAACAAAGAAAAAAGACAATATACGAAGCGCGTATATAAAGTTTTACTTTCTTTCATGAAAGTGTACATTCTCACAATTTGGAGACATCCAATCATACCGCTCACGATATATTTTTGCTTCATAAGCGCTATGAAAACACACTTCTTGACCAATCAAAACGCACTTACTATCCAAATTACTTTATAAAAAACGTTACCTTATGTCACACTCAATCTCGTTTGCTTTTCGCCAACTCTACTTGTCACGCACTGCTCTATATACTCTGTCACCGTACAAGTCTCGAGTTTTCGCTCGGATAGCTTGTTGGCAATCTTTAGGCGTGTACACTCCGTTCAGTTATCCTCTGATTGATCACTGAAGAGTGCGAAATTAGTTGAAATGAAATGAATAAAATGAAAAACTTTATTTCAGTGTCGAATTTATTTAGCTGTATGTACTAGCTAATTGGGGACACTATTTCCATATTCCTAACTTAAATATAACTAACAAAAATAATAAAAATATATAAGATATAAAAGCTATCTATATATATTATAAGATTACAAAACACTATTTACTTATCACTAACTTACTTATAAAATGTAAGAACTAATAAAATTATAAATAATATAAGATGTAAAAACT